>ML781143.1:656318-668969 GCA_009831015.1 Picea engelmannii | reverse complement strand
CATGGCTTGACATGTTTAAGCTCTAGGATCTACCCTTATATAAAAGGAATCGACTCTGATACCAATTGTTGGACAACTGAGAGGGGGGGGTGAATCAGTTGTTACCGTGCTTAAATAATTATGCTTATTTTAAACTCTTTACAGAGCACTCAATGACAATCACACTAACGCAGGGAAGTAAGCAATAGAACATTCAACATCATTCACACATATGAAATATACAAAGACAAATATTCTTAGAGGAAACCCATAAAGGGTAAAAACCTCTTCTTCTTTATAGGATAAGTAATCTTTACATTCTGTACATTATCATACTTATGAGAACCAACTCATAATGAGGCTACAACCTATGTTTTGCAAGCTGCTACTTGCTGAGAGCACCAACTCTCTGGATTCTCTATCACCCACTAGAAGGAAGTACTGACTCTCTGGATTCTCTAGCATCCACTAGAAGGAAGCACCGTCTCCTTGGTTTCTCTAGCACCCACTGGAAGGAAGCAACAACTCCCTAAGTGTTCCAACACCAACTGGATGGAAGCACCAACTTCCAGTCACACAGGCACCAACCTGTAAAATAGAGAACAACAGTTCTCCCTTGCACCACCCTGCCACCCTGGTTTTTCTGGCTGCAACCAAATGGAAGCTACAACTACCTATGTTCAAGCACCCACTTGAACCTCTGAGGACAACAGTCCTCCCTAGCACCTCCCTACCACCCTGGAATATCAAGTTTGCTTTATATCAATTTATCACAGTGATACAATATTTATCAATTGCTTACCTGTCTCATCATTGTTCTGCTACACTTCTCTGCTCTACTAGCATCAATGTCTTCCTGCACACTTTTTCTTTGTGCTTTCTATTATTCTTCCTTTTATGCTCTCTATGCCATGTCCATTCAATGCACCATTCCTCTTCTCTTTATTTCAGCTACTGCATACTACTTCCTTCTACACGCCTGAATCACTCTCAACAGCCGCACCCATCTCTTCTTTGTTCTGCGTATTTCTACTATCTGTGCACCTTCTTCGTCCTCCATGCATAGTGCCTCTGCATGATCTTCAACGTGCCACGGTTCTGTTCATCAAGTTGTTCACTGCCACTCCAATTTTTCTCTGCTTCACTCGCTCAAGCATCAACACACTCTCTTTGTTCTGCATGTTCTCCTCGTGTCGAGTCCTCTTACTGATCATTATGGAAATTTCGCAGTTTTTCTAGTGGTTATGCCCATGCGTTCATCATCACTGGGTGTTATTATAGGATTCATTAGCCTATCTAGCAATCGAGACTCTTCGTCTTCTCTATCATAGTCAAGCTCATCCTCTCTATTGCAGTTATAGGCTTCAATGATCTTCCATCTGTCAATCGCTTCTATCAACAATCTTCATTCCACTGGCAGATGCCTTGAGATTCTTCAGCTCCTCTGGCAATCACACTTAGGATTCTTTGATTCCTTTGGCAGAAACCATCAGTGGTTTCTAGAAGTTACAGTGAAAACCTTGAAATGGAGCCTAGCTATGCTAGCTCCTTCCACTTACATGACCACCAGCGATGACCACCCGCTACATCGACATTTCGACATTTCAACATTTAGGATTTCTCATGTCGTGAATTCCTATTGCGAGGCATCTCGACTCTCCAAGTCACGATCTCTGAAATGGAGATTGTCTTTTCGAGCTCTTCTCTACAACTCTCGACAATGTGACCACGAGATGTGACCACTCTCTAATCAAACAAGCACTTCGCTCTCCAGATCAACGGTCCACGAGCCGTGGTGATCGGATGACTATCCTCTGCCCTGGGACTTTAGCCTTCGGGACTTTGGGGGAGAGTTCATGCTAAAACTCCCGAAGAAAAACTCTCAGAGTGAGTTCACTCTTGTTTCACTCGATGACATGTTGTGACCCGAGTGGCTGCCACGTGTCACTCAGAATTGTGATTTCCAGTGGCCTAAAATGCCAAATCAACTTGACACTTGTCATTGTCTGATCGTGCCATGTGTCAATACTGACGTAGAATTCCACCTGTACTTTTTGACATGGTCTGCCACATTCACCTCCTGGATCTGACCACCCAGATCAAACCTCGATCCAACGGCTAGGATTATTTTGCAAATTCACGAGCCTTCATTGTGCCTGATTTGGGATTTTGGCATTTCACATTTCGCAACTTCGGGACTCCTGTGATGAAGAGTCTTGACTCTTAACTCCTCCAACTCCTGGTATCTGAAACTCCAAAATGGAGACTTTGTTGATGTGCCTATTTCGGGATTTCAGGGTTTTTCATTCCGCAATTTCGGGACTCCTGTGATGAAGAGTCTCGACTCTTGACTCCTCCAACTCTCAGTATCCGAATCTCTGAAATGGAGACTTTTTTGATGTGCCTGTTTCAAGATTTCGGCGTCTCGCATACTGCAACTTCGGGACTCCTGTGATGAAGAGTCTCTTCTCTTGAATCCTCCAACTCCCGGTATCCCGAACTCTGAAATGGAGACTTTGTTGATGTGCCTATTTTGGGATTTCAACATTTCTCATTCAACAACTTTGGGACTCCTATGATGAAGAGTCTCGACTCTTGACTCCTCCAACTCTTGGTATTCAAAACTCCGAAATGATGTTTATGCTTTTGATCTTGCCATGCCATCATTGCTGCTTGTCGTGATCTTTTCCATCAATGACAAAACACGCATACTCTTTCACTCTGCATGCACCTCTACACTATCTCTTCTGGTCTTCACGAGCTTGCTCTACTGTGTCTCCCCAAAATACTTCTGGTGCCCGCCTAGCACATTATACATGTACTCAAGCCATCATCACTGCTATACTTTCCATCAATGACAAGCATACGTTTCTTGTAAAACATGCCAACAGAGAACCCTTGTCTATGGAACCCTTGAAAACCCTAACCCTTGGGATGGAAACTAAAAAAAAACAAACAAACCAGAATAGACAAGATATATTATCGCGCAACTACCTTTTGCATTCAGGTTGTGAAATTACTACACCTTTCTTCCTGTTATGCATTTGGGCATTTCATCACTACAATATTCTTTTGGCTGGAGTATAACTCCATAGGAGTAAAAAAAAAATGGTATAGTGGTCCGTCCGACACATTTATTTAGGGCCTATTCCATTGGATTCCCCTTTTCTCCTTGATCGCAACCATACCCTTCATTTTTAATATTTTTTTTTTAATGGACCTGACCTCTTCCCAATTTCCCTAATTTTTCCCCTATTCCAATATATTTCCCTTCTTGCACTGATATTCGCGGTACCTATGACTTATCAGTCCTTTTGTGTGGTCCCTCCCACCCATTTTTCATTACTCACACTTCCCATTTCCAAATGGCCACCACTCGCACCCAAGAACTCCAAGCGTCCATCAATCAATCCCATGCCTCCATCTAACATATGACATCTAATATTAGCTCTAACAATTCTCGTATTGAAAGAGTAGAGAACAAATTTGACACCATGGAAGCCAAATTCAAAACCAAATTTACCGCTCTCTAGTATTCTATTAATCAATTGTTTTTTTTCCCTGTAGATCCTTCCTCATCAGACCAACCCGATGTTGTTGATTCCTCTCAGTATTTGCATTTTCAACTCAAATCCTTTCATCTTGAACCACGCCTTCCCTGCGTAGAGGCCATTAAATTTGATGGCTCTGATCCAACTGGTTGATTCACTCAAATGGAGCATTATTTTTCTCTACATGGTATTACTGACGAGTTGTCCAGAATTCTCTAGGTTTTCCTCTATCTAGATCCTGACAATGGTGGAAATGGCACAAAAATTCACGTCAAGGGTATATTTCCTAGACCCATTTTGTTGCAGAGCTCTATGCCCGCTTTGATACTAATACCCACTATCTCGTTTGTTTGACCAAATTGAAACAATCAGGCATAGTGGAAGACTTTATCACTATTTTTGAACATTTGGCCTTTAGAACATAGGGCATGTTTGATGTGTTCTTCCATGAATGCTTTATCAGTGGCCTCAAGGATGAAATTCGATCCCAGTTTCTCATGGCCCACCCTCAGACTTGGTTGGAAGCTACTACACGTGCTAAACTAGCCCAAAAATTTGTTTTCTACCAGAACAAAAAAATCTCTTTTGTTCCTTGCCCTCGACCCACTAATCCTAACCTCCCTATCATTCCCCTCAAGGTATAGAAACTAACTAGGGATGAAATGGATGAATTCCAACTGAAGGGTATTTTCTATAATTGTGATGAAAAATATTTTATGGGGAACAAGTGTAAGGAACAAGAACTTTTTATGGCCATTTTCAAAGATGTTCCTAAAGATGACGTGACATTTCCCCTTGTTGATGAGCCCTCCCTTCCGGATGCTACCTAGGAGTATGCTAACCCACCTAAAGTTGACCCACTTATTTCCTTGCATTCCCTCACTCGCTTCTTTGCCACATAAACCCTCAATCTCATTGGCTATATTAAGCACAAGAATGTCATCATCCTTGTTGACATAGGTAACACCCACAATTTTATTCATCGTCGCATTGCCTAGGAAACCAATTGCTATATCCGTGCTATCAATAATTTTCAAATTATGACAGCCAATGGTGGGTCCATGAAATGTGGTGGGCATTGTGAAAATGTTCATCTTCAAATTGGAAATTGCCACCTAAAATCTCATATGTTTTCCATTGACATGGGCGGTTGTGACATTGTGCTAGGTGTTGAATGGTTATGCACTTTGGGTCCCATTCTTATGGATTTTAAGGAATTAACCATGAAATTCCAACAGGAGGGACAAAGGTATCAATTCCAAGGTATCATAATTGGTTCTCCTAAGATCATTAGTTCCCATCGCATGGAAAATATCCTCAAGAAAGGCCACTCCAATATTATTTCTCAACTCCATTCTATTCAATCCGTTGAGACACCATTTGTGCATCCTAACCTCGAAGCTATCCTTTCCACACATCAAGCTATTTTTTCCACCGCTCAGGGAATTCCTCCTTCTCGTGGTGCTCATGATCATTCCATTCCCCTTATTCCTGGCATCCTTCCTCCCAATGTTCTCCCTTATCGTTATCCCTTTTCCTAAAAGAATGAAATTGAGAAAATAGTGCAGGAATTTCTCCAAGCGGGTATTATTCGCCCTGATACCAGCCCTTATTCTTCCCCTGTGGTAATGGTACTTAAGAAAGAAGGTACTTGGAACATGTGTCCTAACTATTTTTCCCTCAACAAACTCACCATCAAGGACAAGTTTCCCATTAATGTCATTGATGATCTCTTGTATGAGCTGAGTGGTGCTCAGTACTTTAGTAAACTTGATCTGTGTTCTGGCTACCACCAGATACGTATGCAAGAAGATGAAATACCCAATACTTCCTTTCACACTCATGAGGGTCACTATGATTTTTTGGTCATTCCCTTTGGCCTATGTAATTGCCCCTCCACCTTCCAAAGCCTCTTGAATCATGTCTTCCGTCCTTTTCTCCGTCATTTTGTCTTAGTTTTCTTTGATGATATTCTCATATATAACAAAACTTGGCAATCCCATATTTCCCATGTGGATCAATTTCTCCATCTACTCTCTCAGCACCAACTTTTCCTGAAATTCTCTAAATGTTCCTTTGGTGCCTCAGAAGTAGAGTACTTGGGTCATATTGTTGTCAAGGATGGTGTCTGGGTGGATCCTAAAAAGATTGAAGCAATGCAGGATTGGCCTCGCCCCAAGACTACCAAAGGCTTGCATGGTTTTTTTGGTTTAACATGTTATCATCGCAAGTTTTTTCATAATTATGGGAATATTGTGGCCCCTCTCATTGCTCTCCTTAAAAATAATTCTTCACTTTCACTCTAGTAGCGGATCAGGCTTTTCAAGCTTTGAAGGCCGCTATGTGAACTAATACGGTCTTGGCCCTTCCTGATTTCACAAAGACCTTTGTCCTGGAATGTGATGCCTCAGGTAGAGGAATTGGAGAAGTCCTTATGCAAGAAGGCAAACCCTTGGCATTTACCAACAAACAATTGTTAGAACACCATTTGGTGCAATCAATCTATGAAAAGAAAATGTTGGCTATTCTGCATACAATAGATCTTTGGCGCCCTTATCTCCTGGGGTGATGCTTCCAAATTAATACAGATCATCAAAGCCTCAAGTATTTTCTGGAACAATGACCTTCCTCCTAAGAGCAAAAAAATGGGTAACTAAGCTCTTTGGTTATGATTGTGATATCATTTACAAGAAAGGAAAATAAAATGTGGTTGTTGACGCTTTTTCTCAGAAATATGAAGATTAAGGGTCCCTTTTCTCCCTCTCTTTCATTATACCATATTGGCTCCAAGATGTGCACCAAGAATGGCTACATGATCCTAAAATCTCACATCTGATCCAACAATTGCAAGCAAACTCTCAAGTTTCCCCAGGGTACTCTTGGCACAATGGTGAGCTTTGCTACAAAGGTCATTTGTATTTAAGTAAATAGTGACAACTTAAATCCATGGTGCTTTCTTAGCTTCATGCTACTTCCATAGCTGGGCATTTAGGGTTTCGCAAAACCTATGACAGGGTCAAACGTTCTTTTTTCTAGGATGGTATGAAAAAGGCCGTTTGCACTTTTGTATTCGAATCTGATGTTTTTCAACGCAACAAAGGAAAAACCATCAAACCTCCTAGAACACTCCAATCACTTTCGATTCCACCTACTATTTGGAGGGACATGTCTATGGATTTTATTGTGGGATTAACTAAATAAGGAAATAAGTCAGTCATCATGGTGGTTGTGGATCGTCTTTCCAAGTATGCTCATTTCTGTGCTCTTCAACACCCATTTACTGCATCCATTGTGGCTCAAATTTTCATGTATCATATCTTCAAGCTTCATGGCATTCCTTATTCTATTGTTTCTAATCGATATCCCACTTTCACTAGGAATTTTTGGTAAGAATTGTTCAAACTACAGGGCACTTAGTTGCATCTCAACACTGCCTATCATCCCCAGACTGATGGTCAATCTGAAGTCGTCAACAAGTGTTTGGAGACTTATTTGAGGTGTTTTCCCTATGAATGCAACATTAATGGGCTCAATGGTTACCATTAGTTGAATGGTGGTGCAACAATTCTTACCATATAGCTACTTGCATGACTCCTTTTGAAGCAGTTTATGGCCAAAAGCCACCTTCCGTTCTCTCCTACATGCCAGGTGTATTGAAGGTCCATGCAGTTGACCAAACACTTATAGTTCGAGAGTCTATTCTCCGTACCCTCAAATAAAATTTAGTCATGTATCAGAATCGTATGAAGAAACACCCCAATCAATATCGTTTAACACATCAATTTGTTGAAGGAGACCAAGTATTTCTTCGACTACAACCTTATAAGCAAACTTCACTCAAGGCCGAATATTGTCAGAAACTAGCGCCAAAATTTTATGGTACTTATACAGTTCTTAATCACGTTGGATAGGTGGCCTATAAGTTAGCTTTTCCCAGTAATTCTAAGATCCATCATGTTTTTCATGTCTCCTACTTAAAAAAGGTGATTGGAACTAAGTGCCACACTCAAACCAACCTTCACGAGTTGGATGAAGAAGGATCCATTTGGTTGCAGCCGCAAGAAGTTTTGGACCAGTCAGAGAATCATCTTCGTCAGCATACCATCAAGGAAGTGTCAGTCCAATGGAATGATACAACTCCAACAGATGCCACCTAGGAGCCTGTTGACATTCTACAACAATTTCATCATCTCAAGCCTTGAGGACAAGGCTGATTTTAAGGGGGATGGCATGTTAGGGACCTAACCTACCTAACCCCTAAAGTGGGTAGAATGATATATTTCCATGTAATAAAGGTCAATATTAATAAGGCCTAGCAATAAGGAGGAATAAGTCAAATGTAAGAAGACCTAATAGAAGCTTCCACTTCTAGAAGGACCTTCCTCTAGATTGTTATTTTGGATATATAGATTTAGTATAAATAGGAATAGAGGGTATGAGAAGTTTTGTATTGGATATTATTGTAATAAAGCTCTTCTCTACTGGAGGTTTCCCCCTAGAGGAAACAAGTGAATATTTCTCTCAATAATCAAACTGCTCTTTCTGCTGTTATTTTGGTATTATTTTGGTATTATTGTGGTATTGTTATGGTTATATCATTGTTTCTCTCCCATTTCTAGCTAATTATTTATGTTTTTCATACTATTTTATATCTAGAATACTACATGTAGGCTGTTGAGCCGAGTTTTAATAGTCTAGGAGGCTTATGTGATGATTAGGTCGGAGAGCCTAGATGCTTAAGGCTAGTGAGCCTATTATTGTATATGTGTAAATACTCATATTGTTAATATAAATACATCATTATGTGTAGAACGACCACGATAAAAGAGAATGGGGAACTAAGATCCAATAGGTAGGGAAAGGGATGGGGCTAAGAGGCTAGGAAAATGGATAAGCTTGAGGGCTTGTCTCTATGGGAATAATATTATATTATTATTACCTAAAAACTAAGGTTGGACATAACCTATGTTACCCTAAGTTATTGTGGAAAGGGAACAAATGTTAAGTGTAGCTCATGCATCTTCATGAAGCGGGGTGTCAATCCTGACACATGAATTTATATTTGGAAAACACGTCCTTTTTGGGGGGTTCTCTGCCATTCTTTTTGATTTCTCCCCATGCACTCACGCACTGATCCATGACCTCCATTATCGAAATCTGAGCATGCATGCACATCTGGAACTGGAAATTATACTTGAGTTGTCCTATGTGTTCCGATGAATCCCATCGCACCTGTATTTGCATCAGCCCGTGTTGTGTCTGAACAGTTGGATGTTGCATCAAACATAGTTTTTGGACTGAGCATGTCTTGATTCCTTTGTTTACTTCCACACCGACTCTTGCTGCCATCTTCTGATTTCCTACTAATTTTCGGTTGTAGGCTTCACCTGAGCCTGTTTCCAGTTGACTAGGAGCAGGAGTGAAGAAGTATATTGTCAGGCCTATGAGCAACGCTCTCCAGGTGAGAGAGTTTCTTGGAAAAGAAGAAGCAGGTTGTTAGGATTTTGAGGAACTCTCTCCAGGTGAGAGAGGTTGTTGGGGAAGGGATTTCTCTTGGAGGGAGTCCATCAACAAATACAAATCTTTGATAATTCTTGATCCGGTTTGTTGTTGAATCCCTGGAAGGGAAGATAGAAACATATGGATTGTTGGTCAGTGAAGGTGCAGACTTCCCTGGGTGGGACAGGAATGTGGGGAATGAGATTCTGTGAGCTGTGTGTGTAAGTTGGCTCCTGGGAGGGAATCCTTCCTGATTGACTGTGTGACATCCCATTGTTTCAGCCTAGCCTAGGAAAGACTTTACCAGGGTGGAGTTTAGTCCCATCTCGGGGGTGACCCACTACTGAGTGTGATGAGCAGCATGGTCTATGGCTGGGAGGTTCATGGAAGGTCTGCACACAGATGGTGGTCTTCTATAAAAGATAAGTACCACTTCTATGTTAATTTACATGTTGTGTAGTTGTACATGTTGATGTTGATGAGTATTGCCTGTATATGTTGTATGTATAGTCTTACTGCTATTTCCACATTAATTTGTGTATTAGTAGAATATGTTGTCATTTTATGTTCATATATATATATATATATATATATGCATATTTTAATTTTTATACTCTATGAGATAGCATGTTCTAGCCTGGGTGGTCTGGGTAGGTTGCTAATTGGTTATTAGAGCTTGAACATAGCAAATTTGTGGTAGTGTGCCCCATCTTGGAAGCCCGAGTACGTTACAATATATTTTTCTAGCCCACTTGATTAAAAGTTTCCTTATTAAGTAGAATATATTGAGTTCAATTCTCTCATTTTTTTTACTTTTTTTTGAAAAAGTTCATTCTCAAAGTGTATTTCACTTCAAGTATAAAAGTGAATCACTATAAGTAGCTTTAATATTTTAGAGTTATTTATTTTGCATGTAGCCTTTATTTTATAAAGTAAATTCATTGTAAAATTGAACCCCACTTATTTTTATAAAAGTGGGTCACTTCATAAAGCAACTTACACCATCACGTGGTCCTTTGGTTACCGTTTATGCCTTTTTTTAAAAAGGTCATAACTTTCACATCCAAAGTCTGTTTTCAGTGCCATTTTTTTTTAAACCACCCAATGTTTTGAGATATTTCTATCTAGATCATTAGTCTCATTTTTAAAATCTATATTATCTACATATTTAATATGGCTTCTTCAAGTAATATTTTTCTTACCAGCACCAACTACCTCCAATGGAAATCCCATATGGAGGATTTAAAAAGAAGTAAAGGCTTGTACCGAATTACCTTGGGAAAGGAAACATAACCTAATGATGCTGATAAGAGATTCAAATGGGATAATAGGAGTGGTGGAGCACGTGGATTATTCATAATGTCCATCTCTCATTCTTTAAGGTTCCACCTTCAAAAAATTTATAAACTCGATGAAGCTTGGGAAAAGATTGACTTTGTGTTTGGTAAATGCAATATTATTCGAGCAAAACAGTTAGAAAATAAAGTATCGATTTTAAGTCCAAGTGATTTTTCTTACATTGAAGACTATCTATCTAAGTTTAAAACACTCATAATTTTATGTGAAGAATGTAATATAAAGATGGATGAAGAGTGTTGCATCTATCTTATTCTTTCTAAGATAGTTAGTGCATATTATTTGTCAGTATCTACCTTTTCTACCATGAAAGAGGCTCTAGGGACAACTTATCAAAAACCAACTCTTGAGTCATTTTGTGATGCTTTGATTAGAGAGAAATATAATCTTGTACAACTTGGAGTGATCATAACTGTAGGTACCTCCAACAAATCCTTAGTCACCCATTAGAAAGATAAACCCAAGAATCCCAAGAAGAAACATCCTCGTCACAACAACAAGAAACATAAGGGTCCCAAACCCACTAAGATAACTTCTGCTTGTAATGGTGACAAATGAGAAACAAATAAAAATAAGAAGACTGACAGACATTGCAAGTTTTTTGATAAAGATGGTCATGTTGAGTCCAAATGTTTGAAGAAGATGGAATCTTTAGAAGCAACGATGAAGAAGCACAACATCGGTATTGATTCTAATACTTCTTCTTCTTCTCATGGACATGCACTTTCTGCTTCTGGTTTCTCCTTCAATACAACTTCTAATACTTCCTCTGATGAGTGGCATATTGATTCAAGATCATATTATCATATGGTTAAGGATAAGGACATATTTTCTACTCTAAATGAATGTAACACCAAGAAAATATTTGTTGGTGATGATAGATCTCTTAGTGTTGTAGGATCTGAAATAATTTAAGTAGAAAATGGTCATTTCAATGATGTATTATGTGTTTCGAGTCTTTCTTCTAACCTTCTATCAGTATATCAAATCACTAATTTAGGTGAAGGTAAAATTGCAGAGTTTTCACCTCACCAAGTTGTAATCAAGGATATAAACGATCCTAAGCATGCTCTTGCAACTAGAATTGCTGATAATATTACCGGGTTGTACAAGTTTGAAAAATTTGGCTCATCATCTTTTTCATCAGTTTTTGTTGCACATAGCAATGACTTGAGCAAACTTTGGCATGAGCGGTTTGGTCATCTAAACTATCTCTCATTGCAAAAAATATGTAATCAACATATGGTGACGATTATTCCTCCTATTTTATGTAGAGATTGTGTTTGTGCCAGTTGTGCTCTCAAAAAACATCATCGAGAAATTTTTGACAAGCGTGCCTTTTGGCACACCTCGAGCCCTTTGCATCTTGTTCACACTGATTTGTGTGGTCCACTTTCTTCTCCTTATTTTTTTAGGTGCAAGTATTTCTTAACTTTTATTGATGAATTTTCCAGATGTACTTGGGTTTACTTCTTAAAACTTAAGAGAAAAGCTTTTGACAAGTTTTTGTCCTACAAGGTCCTTGTAGAAAAGAAATTTGGACATCAAATTCAAATGTTAAGAACATAAAATGGAGGCGAATATGTGAACAATAATTTTACAAGTTACAACACTACGCAGGGAATCCAAATGCAACACATTGTTCCATATACACCACAACAAAATGGTGTTTCTAAGAGAAAGAACCACACATTAAAAGAAATGGCTAATTGTATGATCCAATCTAAGGGATTAAGTCTAAAGTATTGGGCGCAAGCCATAATCTGTGAAAATTACATACTAAATTGCACTCCCACAAAGTCTCTTAAAAATACAACACTGGAAGAATCTTGGACTAAAATTAAACCAGATGTAATTCACTTCTGTGTATTTGGCAGTATAGCATGGGCTCACATTCCTGATGAGAAAATGAAAGAATTACGGCCTAAAAGTGATAAGTGTGTATTTGTTGGTTATTCTAAAGATGTCAAAGGTTATAGACATCTTCAACCAAATTGTAATGAAATTATTATTAGAAGAGATGTTAAATTTGATGAAAATGTCTTGGCCTGTGAGCCTTGTTAGGATATTTAGACACTTAGGAGTTAGTTAAGATCTACTTGGTCTAATATGTTGTTAGGTAAAAGTGTGTTTAATTAGTATGCATTTGTAGTTAGGCAATCCGACGGTCACGATATGTTCCCGACATAGAGTGATCCGACGGTTCATATTCTCCTCGATCTTAACGGCCATTGATCCGTGGCTTAACACCCGATTGGTCCATGAT
>ML781143.1:633306-651253 GCA_009831015.1 Picea engelmannii | reverse complement strand
GTGGCTTAACACCCGATTGGTCCATGATCTCTATTTAAAGAGCATGGAGGGTCATTTGCCGATGATCGATTGTGAGAAACTCTCTTGTAAAATCTCTCTGTAATCTTTTTCTTTGCATTAATAAACTGCTGCAAGTGGCCGCGTTGGCTGGGGCCGTGGATGTTTCCCCGTAGGGGTTTTACCACGTGAAAACATCGGTGTGTTGATCTTTGATCTGGTTATGTGAGTGGTTACTGAAGGTGTTCGTCCTCTGTTGGAATACCTGTGTTGTCGAACAAGCCTAATTCGACATTTGTGCCTTCTTTGGCCTACGAGTCTATTTCGACATTTGTGCCTTCTTCGGCCTATGATCCATCTTCAACGTTTGTTCTTTCTTCTGTTCCTATTCCAGTTTCTTCCTCAGATGATGATAGTGAGGATGGAAATCCAGCTCTACCTTCTCACCTTCCTCTAGATGAGTCCTTTGAACCTAAACCAACACCACCTCTAGTTCCACCGCTTCCTAGATGGGTTCGTTCAACACAAGAAGCAGGTGGTGATCTTATCTGTGATCCTTCAGAACAATGTCAGAAACGTTCACAGTTCCAACAAGACTCTTCTCTTTTGGATCAAGTTTCAGAGACTCATGATCCAGAGACATTTGCAGAAGCTACAGGTCATCCAGATTGGGATACAACAATGAATGAAGAGTTTGTTATTTAATGGAAAATGATACTTGGGATCTTGTACCTCTTCCAAAAGGAATACAATTTGTCAGATGTAAATGAGTCTATAGAACTAAGTATGCATCATATGGAAGTATTGAAAGACACAAGGCTCAGTTAGTTTCCAAAGGATTTTCCCAAGTTGAAGGAATTGAATATAATGAAACCTTTTCCCCTGTAGCCAAAATGAATTCCATCCTCCTTGTTCTTTCCCTTTCTGTCTCACATAAATGGGAGGTCCATCAGATGGATGTTAAATCTGCCTTCTTGCATGGAGATTTGCAAGAATAAATATACATGGAACAACCTCATGGATATGTCCAGAATGATTCTAGCTTTGTCTATTGCCTTAAGAAATATCTTTATGGTATTAAGCAAGCTCCTCGAGCTTTGTATGCCAAAATGGAAAGATTTCTTATTGCCACGAGATTCTCTAAATTCCATTCTAATCCTAATTTCTATACCAAGAAAGTAGGAAGCCATATCATAATCCTTTTCCTTTATGTTGATGACCTTATCCTTATTGTTAGTGACTCAAAACTTTTAAACCATGTGAAAACCAACCTTAAGAAGAAATTTGAATTGACAAACTTAGGATTTTTGCACTATTTCCTTGGCCTCCAAGTTTTGCAAACCAATGAAGGAATTTTTTTTTCCCAATCTAAGTATGCTTGTGACCTTATTCATCACTTTCACATGGACGACTATAAACCAACCCCTTCTCCCCTCTAGTATGGAGTCAAGCTTGCTACCACCTGTACTTCTCCCGAAGTTAATTCCACCTTGTACTGTCATTTAGTTGGTAGCCTCTTATACTTGACTCATACCCATCCTAATCTTTATTTTTTTGTTAGTCTTGTTTCTCGGTATATGCAAACACCCCATGAAAGTCATTGGAAAGAAGCTAAAAGGATACTTCTCTATGTCCATGGTACAGTTAATTTCGGGATACATTACAGTTCAGGGGGGACTCCTTTATTGGTTTCTTTCACTGATTTAGATTGGGTCGGAGATCCTGATGATCGTAAGTCTACTGCAGGTTATGTTTTTAGCCTTGGTTCAAGACCTGTCACTTGGGACTATAACAAACAATAGACTATTGCACTTTCTTCAGCAGAAGTAGAGTACTGAGCAACGGTAAATGAAAATCAGGAAGCCTTATGGCTTCGACAAATTCTTTTAGAGTTTGGATTCCAATAGAAACATCCGACCAGCCTTTGGTGCAGCAATCAGAGTGCCATTAGGCTTGCCAAAGACCCATTTCAACATCAACGCAACAAACACGTCGAGCTACACATGCACTTCATCAGAAATATATTTCATGATCAAGTTATTGAAGTGCTCTTTTTCCCTACAAAAGATCAAGTTGCAAACATTTTCATAAAGTCTCTTACATAAGTGAAGTTTTCCAAACTTCGATATATGTTAGGAGTTCAGGAAGTTTTCATGAAGGGGGGATAGGATCTAATTCCTCCTTCCTTCTCCTATTGTGTCATTATTTTAAATCCTTAAATCCTATCCCAAGTTGTTCTTAAGGGGGGATGTTAGGATATTTAGACACTTAGGAGTTAATTAATATCTACTTGGTCTAATGTGTCATTAGGTAAAAGTGTGTTTCTTTAGTATTCATTAGTATGGATTTGTAGTTAGGAAATCCGATGGTCACGATATGTTCCCGACATAGAGTGATTTAAAGGTTCATATTCTCCTCTATCTTAACGACATTGATCTGTGTCTGAACACCAGATTGGTCCATGATATCTATTTAAAGAGAATGGAGAGCCATTAGTTGATGATTGATTATGAGAAAATATCTTGTAAAATCTCTCTGTAATATTTTTATTTTGCATAAATAAACTGCTCCAAGCGGCCGTGTTGGATGGGGTGATCCGGATTATTTTTGGCACAAAATGAGAGCGGAGATATAATAAAAAATGCACAGAGATATTGCGTATATCCAATAATATAATAGAAATATATCAGAGATGCAACCATAAACACAGAGATACAATAATACACGATTTCTATAAATGAAATAAATGTACAGAGACTGTAAAAATATAGAGTGAAAGACTCACTAGAATGGTGGCAGCTTATCTCTGAGAAGAGATGTGACGGCTACTCGCATTCACAAGAAGATGGTTACAATGAGGCTCTGAAGGCATTTTTACAATAAAAAGGAATGCCAAAACCCATAGACATCCAAAAACTTAACCCTAGGAGATGAAGCGCCAAAAGTCATGTGGGCCCCGTTTGGGTAAGTGAGTACATCAACTTCCCGGGGTCGTAACTTTTGCATACGATCTCCGTTTTAGGCGTGTGATAGCTCGTTGGAAGGGTATTTTCAAGGAGATTCATTTTTAGGGATCAATAATTCCTTTGTCTATCATTGAGAAACTCTATCTTAAAAAACCTTCATTTGGGCCCTTAAAATGGCCCCGGAAGTTAAAAACTACTAAAAATAGTAAATTGCCAAAATTGACATAAAATTGTTTGGAGCCAGTCGAAAAAGTTGGGTGTCCACTGATATCCACCTGGATCAATCCTCCCTCTTTAGGAAGAAATGGTCTCCATTGCGTTGAGTTCCCGGGGGAGAGGGAAAATCATTTACTGAATTTGCATCTTGGTGAGCTGCTTGTGTTGTTGGAGATGTCACGCTGCTCAGTTTGTGGAAGTTTGTCACGAACCTATTGTGGCTGAGGCCATTCAACAAGTCGAGCTACATGAGAGGACAATGTGTAGAAGGAATCTTTGTGCTTTGCTGCAACCTTATCGACTTTCTTCTGTTTGATAGAAGGTGCTTGGGGTGAGGCTGTAGTGGTTGCAGTGTCCTTCTATTCTCATTTTGAACAGATTGTGAAGAAGCTAAATTTTGCAGTATGAGATACTACCTTGCGACACTTTTTAGGTGGAACAATAGTTGGAACTACCTCTGGTATTCTGTAGAGATGACCCCCTAGAGAAACAATGACACTATGGGGTTGAGACTCATAAACAATATGGCGCTTCCACATATATGGTTGGCCCAAGAGAACATCACAGACATCCAGTGGGCCAAAATCACATAATACCTCATCCTTGAAGGGTTGTATTCCATATGAAAATTGACATTGTTGACTGACACAAAGATCTCATCCTTGGTGAAGCCACCTGATGTTGTATGGATGCGGGTGTGGTGTTGTCGACAATCCAAACTGTTTGATGACCTCTGCTGAGATGAGGTTCTTCTGGCTTCCACTATCAACAATAAAATACAATGGGGTCCCCTTCACCCACATCTGTGAATGAAAAAGGTGCTCCCCCTCTTCAGGTCCTGTTGGTTCTTCTGGTTATATTGCTGTGGTCGCGACAATAGCAGTGGGGTCCGCGTCAATGATCTCTCCTTTACCATTATTTTCAAAATTAGATTATGAATTAGGGTTCATCTCTTTATCTTTGATCTCGGACACCAATGACTATTTTGAGCGACATTCCTCGGTGTTGTGCCAGGGGCTCTTGTGGAACTTGCACCATTTTCTGGTGTCCTTCTTTGTCTTCCCATGACCCTTCTTTTCCTATGTCTTGGACTGGTTTTCGGGAGACTGTTTGTTAGGGATTCTTTTTTCATACTTCAATTGTTTCGGATTTGCAGACCCGAACTCCCGTTTTTTCTAGTGCTTAAATTTTTTCTTGATTTTAACAACGTATCGATATGAAACACCAAGTGATGAGATGTCTAGAAAATCCATTTCAGTCTTGATGTATCTGTGTAGAGCCCCATGGTATTTCAAACCAAATGTCCCTTGGAGTCTTTAATACCTATCTTGGTGAGCAAGGTATGGAAGGTATTGGTGAACTTTGGAATTGCTTGGCCCCTCTCTTGTGGCAATGTGGTCCATCTCATGTACTAGTCCTCATAGTTGCCAATAGGGTAATACTGTCGTTTACCGCATCCACAAAAAAATCCCAAGTGGGATCCACCCCGTATATTCCAGAGTCCTCCATGGAACTTTGCACCCAGTAAGTTTCCCACCAATATTTGACATGAGGGAGAGCTTTAAGGAGTGCGAAGGTGATATTTTCTTTGTCAGAAAAAATGTGAACAGAGAAATAACCTTCTAGTAGAGTTAACCATTTTTCTAGGGCTTCTACATCTATCTGTCCTTCAAATACAGGAATATCAAAATTAAATTGTACCTTGAAAGGTGAGGTGCCTCCAAAGTGGCCGCTTGATGAATATGTGCCTGATGCTATCGACAGGCATTTAAGGATGTGCCCAAAATTCTCCATCATTTCGTCGCTCTGTCACATGAGAGCTTGCTCAAGCAACAGATTGATAGGATCATCTGCTCCGTCGTTTTTCTTTTCTTCCGCCATTGAGGTTTTATTGGGTGTGCGAGAGAGATTTTCTTAAAGAGAGACAAGCGCCAGACCCAACATGCTATACTCGGACCTCATCAGAGACATGCACTAAAAAAATGATCAAGAGCAACCTGCTTTGATACCACTGATCTAGATTATTTCTGACACAAAATGAGAGTGGAGATATAATAAATAAATGCACAGAGATATCACGTATATCCAATAATATAATATAAATATATCAGAGATGCAACCATAAATATAGAGATACAGTAATACATGATTTTTATTAATGAAATAAATGTACAATGACTATAAAAATACAGAGTGAAAGACTCGCTAGAATGGTGGCAACTTATCTCTGAGAAGAGATGTGATGACTACTCGCATTCACAAGAAGATGGTTACAATGAGGCTCTGAAGGCCTTTTTAGAATAAACAGGAATGCCAAAAACCCTAGACATCCAAAAACCTAACCCTAGGAGATGAAGCGCCAAAATTCATGTGGGCCCCGTTTGGGTAAGTGAGTACATCAACTTCCTGGGGTCGTAACGTTTGCATACGATCTCCATTTTAGGTGTGTGATAGCTCGTTGGAAGGCTATTGCCAAGGAGATACATTTTTGGGGCTCAATTATACCTTCGACTACCATTGAGAATATTGATCTCGAAAAACCTTCATTTGGGCCCTCAAAATGGCCACAGAAGTTAAAAACTGCTAAAAATAGTAAATTGCCAAAATTGACAGAAAACTATTTTGAGCCAGTTGGAAAAGGAGGGTGACCACCGATATCCACTTGGATCAATCCTCCCTCCTTAGGAATAAATGGTCTCCATTGCATTGAGTTCCCCGGGGAGAGGGAAAAGTGTTTGTTGAATCTGCATCTTGGTGAGCTGCTTGCCTTGTTGGAGACGTCGCGCAACTCAGGTTGTGGAAGTTTGTCACGAACCTGTTGAGGTTGAGGTCATTCAAAAAGTTGGGATACATGAGAGGATGATGTGCAGAAGGAATATTTTCACTTTGCTGCAACCTTGTCGAATATCTTCTGTTTAATAGAAGGTGCTTGGGGCAAGGCTATAGTTGTTGCAGTGTCCTTCTATCCTCCTTTTGAACAGATTGTAAAGAAGCTAAATTTTGCAGTATGAGATACTACCTTGTGACACTTTTTAGGTGGAACAGTAGTTGGAACTACCTTTGGTATTTTGTAGAGATGACCCCCCAGAGAAACAATGACACTGTGGGGTCGAGACTCATAAACAACATGGCACTTCCAAATATATGGTTGGCCCAAGAGAACATCACAGACATCCAATGGGGAAACATCACATAATACCTCATCCTTGAAGGGTTGGATGACGTATGACAATTGACATTGTTGGCTAACATGAAGATCTTATCCTTGGCGAAGCCACCCGATGTTTTATGGCTACGAGTGTGGTGTTGTCGACAATCCCAACTATTTGATCACCTCTGCTGAGATGAGGTTCTTCTGGATTATGCTATAAATAGTAAAATGCAGCGGGGTCCCCTTCACCCACATCTGTGAATGAAAAAGGAACTCTCCCTCTTCAGGATCTGTTGGTTCTTCTGGTTGAATTGTTGCGATCGTGACAATAGCAGTGGGGTCCATGACAATGATTTGTCCTTCACCATTATTTTCATAATCAAATTTAGAATTAGGGTTCGACTCTTTGTATTTGATCTCGACAACCAATGACTTTTTTGAGCGACATTCATCGGTGTTGTTCCAGGGGATTTTGTGGAACTCACACAATTTTCTGGTCTCCTTCTTTGTCTTCCCGTGACCCTTCTTTTCCCGTGTCTTGGACTAGTTTTCGGGAGATTGTTTGTTAGGGGATTCTTTGTCATACTTCAGTTGTTGTAGATTTGCAGACCTGAACTCCCATTTGTTCTGGTTCTTAAATTTCTGCTCAATTTTAACAACATATCGATAAACAACACTGAGTGATGAGATGTCTAGAAAATCCATTTCAGTCTGGATGTATCTGTGTAGAGCCCCACGGTATTTTAGAACCAAATGTTGCTCGGAGTCCTTGATACCCATCTTGGTGCGCAAGGTATGGAAGGTATTGGTGAACTACGGAACTGGTTGGCCCCTCTCTTTTCACAGTGTGGTCCATCTCATGTACTGGTCCTCATAGTTGCCAACAGGGTAATACTGTTCCTTTACAACATCCACAAAAAAATCCCAAGTGGGATCGACCCCGTATATTACAGACTCCTTCGTGGAAATTTTCTCCTAGTAAGTTTCCCTCCAATATTTGACATGAGGGAGAGCTTTAAGGAGGGCGAAGGTGATCTTTTCTTTGTCAGAAAATTTGTGAATAGAGAATCAACCTTCTAGAAGACTTAACCATTTTTCTAGGTCTTCTGCATCTATCTGTCCTTCAAATACAAGAATATCAAAATTAACTTGCACCTTGAAAGGTGAGGTGCCCCCAAAGTGGCCACTTGATGAAGATGTTCTTGATGCCATCGGTAGGCGTTTAAGGATGTGGGAAAAATTCTCCATCATTTCGTCCCTTTGTCGTGTGAGAGCTTGCTCAAGCAACATATTGATAAGATCGTCGGCTCTGTTGTTTTTCTTTTCTTTCACCATTGAGGGTTTCTTGGGTGTGCGAGAGTGATTGCATTCAAGAGAGACAAGCTCGAGACCCAACTTTCTATACTTGGACCGTGTCGGGGACATGCACTGAAAAAACGATCAAGAGAAGTCTACTCTGATACCACTGATCCAGATTATTTTCCGCACGAAATGAGAGCAGAGATATAATAAAGAAATGCATAAAGATATCGCGTATATACAATAATATAACAAAAATATATCAGAGATGCAACCATAAACACAGAGATACAGTAATACATGATTTCTATTAATGAAATAAATGTACAGAGACTGTAAAAATATAGAGTGAAAGACTCGCTAGAATGGTGGCAGCTTATCTCTAAGAAGAGATGTGACAGCTAATCACATTCGCAAGAATATGGTTACAATGAGGCTTTGAAGAAATTTTTACAATAAACAGGAATGCCAAAAACCTAACCCTAGGAGATAAAGCACCAAAATTCATGTGGGCCCCGTTTGGGTAAGTGAGTACATCAACTTCCCGGGGTCGTAACTTTTGCATACGGTCTCCGTTTTAGGCGTGTGATAGCTCGTTGGAAGGGTATTGATGAGGAGATTCATTTTGGGGGATAAATTATTCCTTCATCTATTATTGAGAACCTCGATATCGAAAAACCTTCATTTGGGCCCTCAAAATGGCCCTGAAGGTTAAAAACTGCTAAAAATAGTAAATTTCCAAAATTGACAGAAAATTGTTTTGAGCCAATCAGAAAAGGTGGGTGGCCATTGATATCCACCTGGATCAATGCTCCCTACTTAGGAATAAATGGTCTCCATTTCATTGAGTTCCCGAGGGAGAGGGAAAAGCGTTTGCTGAATCTGCATCTTGGTGAGTTGCTTGCCTTGTTGGAGACGTCGTGCTGCTCAGTTTGTGGAAGTTTGTCACGAACCTGTTGAGGCTGAGGTCATTCAACAAGTCAGGCTACATGAGACGACGATGTGCAGAAGGAATATTTTCACTTAGCTGCAACCTTGTCGACTTTATTTTGTTTGATAGAAGGTGCTTGGGGCGAGGCTGTAGTGCTTCCAGTGTCCTTTTGTTTTCCTTTTGAACAGATGGTGAAGAAGCTAAATTTTGTAGTATGAGATAGTACCTTGCAACACTTCTTAGGTAGAACAGTAGTTGGAACTACCTATGGTATTCTGTAGAGATGAAACCCAGAGAAACAATGACACTGCGGGGTAGAGACTCATAAATAGCATGGCACTTCCACATATATGGTTGGCCCAAGAGAGCATCACAGACATCTAGTGGGCCAAAATCACATAATACCTCATCCTTGAAGGGTTGGATGCCATATGACAATCGACATTGTTGGCTGACACAGAGATCACGTCCTTAGCGAACCCACCCGATGTTGTATAGTTTCGGGTGTGGTGTTGTCGATAATCCCAACTATTTGACAACCTCTGCTGAGATGAGGTTCTTCTGGATTATGTTATCAAAAATAAAATGCAACGGGGTCCCCTTCACCCACATCTGTGAATGAAAAAGGTGCTCCTCCTCTTCAAGATCTGTTGGTTCTTTTGGTTGAATTGTTGTGGCCGCGATAATAGCAGTGGGGTCAGCGTCAATGATCTATCCTTTACCATTATTTTTAGAATCAGATTCATAATTAGGGTTCGGCTCTTTATCTTTGATATCGGCCACTAATGACTATTTTGAGCGACATTCACCGGTGTTGTGCCAGGGGATTTTGTGGAAATCGCACCATTTTACGGTGTCCTTCTTTGTCTTCCCATGACACTTCGTTTCCTATGTCTTGGACTGGTTTTTGAGAGACTGTTTGTTAGGGGCGTCTTTGTCATACTTCGGTTCTTACATATTTGTAGACCCGACCTCCCTTTTTTTCTGGTGCTTAAATTTCTGCTTGATTTTACCGACATATCGATAAGCAACACCGAGTGATGACATGTCCAGAAAATCCATTTCAGTCTGGATGTATCTGTGTAGAGCCCCACGGTATTTTAGAACCAAATGTCCCTTGGAGTCTTTGATACCCAGCTTGGTGCACAAGGTATGGAAGGTATTGGTGAACTCTGAAACTACTTGGCCCCTCTCTTGCCGCAGTGTGGTCCATCTCATGTACTGGTCCTCACAGTTGCCAACAGGGTAATACTGTTCCTTTACCACATCCAAAAAAAAATCCCAAGTGGGATCGACCCCGTATATTCCAAAATCCTCCGTGGAACTTTTCTCCCAGTAAGTTTCCCACCAATATTTGACATGAGGGAGACATTTAAGGAGTGCAAAGGTGATCTTTTCTTTGTCAAAAAAATTGTGAATAGAGAAATAACCTTCTAGCAGAGTTAACCTTTTTCTAGGGCTTCTACATCTATCTGTCCTTCAAATACAAGAATATCAAAAATAACTTGTACCTTGAAAGGTGATGTGCCTCCAAAGTGGTCGCTTGATGAACATCCACCTGGATCAATACTCCCTCTTTAGGAATCAATGGTCTCCATTGCATTGAGTTCCTAGGGAAGAGGGAAAATTTTTTGCTGAATCTGCATCTTGGTGAGCTGCCTTCCTTGCTGGAGACGCTGCGCTGCTTAGTTTGTGGAAGTTTGTCACAAACCTATTGAGGCTGAGGCCGTTCAACAAGTCGGGCTACATGAGAGTACGATTTGCAGAAGGAATCTTTGCACTTTGTTGTAACCTTGTCGACTTTCTTCTGTTTGATAGAAGGTGCTTGGGACGAGGCTATAGTGGTTGCAGTGTCCTTATGTTCTCCTTTTGAATAGATTGTGAAGAAGCTAAATTTTGTAGTATGAGATACTACGTTGCTAGACTTTTTAGGTGGAACAATAGTTGGAACTACCTTTGGTATTCTGTAGAGATGACCCCCCAGAGAAACAATGACACTGTGGGGTCGAGACTCATAAACAACATGGCGCTTTCACATATATGGTTGGCCCAAGAAAACATCATAGACATCCAGTGAGGAAACATCACATAATATCTCATCCTTAAAGGGTTGGATGATGTATGACAATCGACATTGTTGACTGACACGAAGATCTCGTCCTTGGCAAAGAGACCCGATGTTGTATGGCTGCAGCTGTGGTGTTGTCGACAATCCCAACTATTTGATGACCTTTGCTGAGATGAGGTTCTTCTGGCTTCTACTATAAATAATAAAATGCAGTGGGGTCCCCTTCACCCACATCTGTGAATGAAAAATTTTCTCCCCCTCTTAAGGATTTGTTGGTTCTTCTTGTTGAATTGTTGTGGTCATGACAATAATAGTGGGGTCTGCATCAATGATCTGTCCTTTACCATTATTTTTAGAATCAGATTCTGAATCAGGGTTCGACTCTTTGTCTTTGATCTTGGCCACCAATGTTTGTTTTGAGCGAAATTCATCGGTGTTGTGCCAGGGGATTTTGTGGAACTTGCACAATTTTCCGGTTTCCTTCTTTGTCTTCCTGTGAACCTTTTTTTCCTGTGTCTTGGACTGGTTTTCGAGATACTGTTTATTAGGGGCATCTTTGTCATATTTCGGTTGTTGCGGATTTGCATACCCGAACCCTCGTTTGTTCTAGTTCTTAAATTTCTGCTCAATTTTAACAACATATTGATCAACAACACCGAGTGATGAGATGTCCAGAAAATCCATTTCAGTCTGGATGTATCTGTGTAGAGCCCCACGATATTTCAGAACCAAATGTCGCTTGGAGTATTTGATACCCATATTGGTGCACAAGGTATGGAAGGTATTGGTGAAATCCATAATTTCTTGGCCCCTATCTTTCCGCAATGTGGTCTATCTCATGTACTGGTCCTCATAGTTTCCAATGGGGTAATACTGTTCCTTTACCACATCCACAAAAAAATCCCAAGTGGGATTGGCCCTGTATATTCCAGACTACTCCATGGAAATTTGAACCCAGTAAGTTTCCCACCAATATTTGACATGAGGGAGAGCTTTAAGGAGTGCAAAGGTGATCTTTTCTTTGTTGGAAATTTTTTGAACAGAGAAATAACCTTCTAGCAGAGTTAACCATTTTTCTAGTTCTTTTGCATCTATCTGTCCTTCAAATACAGGAATATAAAAATTAACTTGTACCTTGAAAGGTTAGGTGCCTCCAAAGTGTCTGCTTGATGAAGATGCGCCTAATGCTAATGGCAGGTGTTTAAGGATGTGGGAAAAATGCTCCATCATTTCGTCCCTTTGTCACGTGAGAGCTTGCTCAAGCAACAGATTGATAGGATCGTCTGCTCCGTCATTTTTCTTTTCTTCCGCCATTGAGGGTTTCTTGGGTGTGCAAGAGAGATTGTATTCAAGAGTGACAAGCTTGAGACCCAACTTTATATACTTGGACCTCGTCGGGGACATGCACTAAAAAAATGATCAAGAGCAGCCTGCTCTGATACCACTGATCTAGATTATTTTTGGCACGAAATGAGAGCGGAGATATAATAAATAAATTCACAGAGATATCGTGTATATCCGATAATATAACATAAATATATTAGATATGCAACCATAAACACAGAGATACAGTAATACATGATTTTTATTAATGAAATAAATGTACAGAGACTGTAAAAATACAGAGTGAAAGACTTGCTGGAATGGTGGCAGCTTATCTCTGAGAAGAGATGTGACGGCTACATGCATTCGCAAGAATATGGTTACAATGAGGGTCTAAAGGCCTTTTTACAATAAACAAAAATGCAAAAAACCCTAGACATCCACAAGCCTAACCCTAGGAGATGAAGCTCCAAAAGTCATGTGGGCCCCGTTTGGGTAAGTGAGTACATCAACTTCCCTGGGTCGTAACTTTTGCATACGATCTCCGTTTTAGGTGTGTGATAGCTCGTTGGAAGGGTATTGTCGAGGATATTCATTTTGGGGGATCAATTATTCCTTCATCTATCATTGAGAACCTCAATATTGAAAAACCTTCATTTGGGCCCTCAAAATGGCCCCGAAAGTTAAAAACTGCTAAAAATAGTAAATTGCCAAAATTGACAGAAAATTATTTTGAGCCAGTCGAAAAAGGTGGGTGGCCACTGATATCCACTTAGATCATGGGGCCATGGATATTTCCCTGTAGGGGTTTTACCAGGTCAAAACATCGGTGTGTTGATCTTTGATCTCCTTGTGTGAGTGGTTACTGAAGGTGTTCGTCCTCTGATGGAATACCTATTTTGTCAAACAATTTACATGTTTTGTTATTATCTTTGTGCTCCTTGATGTTTTTATGGGGAAAACATAAGACAATTCGTCTTTCCTCCTATATTCTATACAAGTAATATAAAATATGATCTTTATAAAGTGATCCACTGCATGGGTGAAGACATTGTTATATGAAGTCCAATTAGAGAAAGTGGTCATCATGGATTCATGATCTGTAAACTAGTGTGGATATTCCATTAGAATAATACGTCACAACAAAACTTAAACTATTATGAAATCTTAGATTTTTGCAATTTATTTCCTTAGAGCCCAGATTAGTTAATTACTATCTTTGCTTGAATTTATGAAATTAACTGAACATAAAAATGAAAGAATAGAAAAAAATATGCACACCATCCACACAATTGAACACAAGATGTATCCTAGGAAAACCAATATAGGAGAAACCCCATCTATAAGGTGAGGCCTATTTTCTTCTCTCTTTTCTCTAGTTATGGAAAGAAAACACAAAGAAAGAGGCACTCACTATGGATTTTCCTTTACATTTTGGCTTGAATGGATGCTACAAAATATCCTACCTCCTCAGTTATTCTCTCAAAATAGAAGTCCTTTGATTCTCTTCTCAACTATGGAACAAGTACAATACAAAAGAATGAAACCCTTTCTCCTCGCAACGACCCAGGATTTAACATACCCCGATAGCCATATAGGGTTAGGGTTTTGACTTCCTCAACCCTCCATTAGTTATAATTTTTCGATATTCTACAATCTTCTTAAAAGTCCAGATGTGGATAGCCCCATATGTTTTGAGTAATAGGAACTGATGTGGCAGCCACTTGTATCATGGTGGTAAACATAGTAGGTCAACTTGTGAGAGACATAACTTTCACATATGAACTCTAATTGAGGCGATTCTTGCACCAATGCAAAGGCTCCAGTGTATAAAATATGGAATCTTACCTTATAGTAGGTTTGGACCCACAAAAGTTCCATTTTATGCCTCAAAATCAATTTGGAATATTTCAGATGTTTTTTTAGACCCAATTTTTCTTATTGGGACATGTCGCTAAAATGGCTCTGCAAGTTGATTCCTCTAATTTTTTCCACCTTGAACGTATCAAGATAGATGAAAAATTATAAAATGATCCAATCTAGATAATACCTCCCCATTTAGGGAGGATTCCCTCCCCCCCCCCCCCCCCCCAAATCTTTGTTGAATGAGGTGAAGAATATTTTCCTCTACCTTCTTCTCGGAGTACCATTTTCCCTTGCATAGAAGTTGTCCTTTCAACCCAATCTACCAAAGGTCGTGTTGTCCTTGTCTTGTAGTTCTAGAAATCTTCTGCAAAATTGTGCCCTCTACCAACTCTTCCTAAGCATCTGGTGCTAAGTCCTCTATGGTAGGTAGGACCTTCTCCTCCTTGTAATCCAACATGGAAGGATCATAGAGTTTCAAACTCTCCACATTCAGTGCTAAGTAAATGTGCATGTATGGCAGTAGACTAAGTCTATAGGAATCATATATCACCTTCTCCGATACCTCAAAACTGTCATACTAAAAATCCTCGATCTTTTTACCAGGACTCTATATTCTTTCCTTGTTCATCTCTAACAAAACTCAGTTTCCCACTTTGAATGATTTTTTTGTTTAGTTCTAATCATGTCATGTCTTGTACCTTTCTTATGAATTATTTAGTGTATCTTGTACTTGTAAATGGATCTACCTAATATTTTCGACAAACTTATATACTTTTAATGCTTCTCCCATGGTGTCTTGCCCCACTCCTTTTTTTCCATAAATAACATCCATGGGAAAAGGAAGGAAATACCCAAAACATGTTTCAAAATGGGAATTACCAGTAGAAGTGTGAATTGCTCTGTTATAAGAGCACTGGATATAGATTATATTTTCATCCTACGTCTTCAAATGCTTTTAATTATAACCCCTCAAAATTTGCACCAAAGTCTTGTTGAATACTTCTATTTTCCCATCTATCTATGGATGGAATGTTGTATATATCTTCAACTTCGTGTCCATAGTCTCCCAAAGTGTAGTCCAAAAGTCACTAATAAATCTTGTATCCATATTTTAGATAATTCTCCGTGGTATCCAAAAGTCCACCCATACATGTTTATTTCTTCTTGTACTATGATGGTCTTTTTACAAGGCATAAGAATGAACATCTACTTGAATGTTCCAACTACCACAAAAATATAGTCATGTCCCTCCCTAGTTGTTGGTAAACCTCCCACAAAATCCATGGAAATGATTTCCCAAGGTTGAGTGGATATAGGTAATGGATGGTATAGACCTTGATTTTTTGGGGGGGGCTCGTTGGTACCACAAAGTATACATCCTCTAATATACCGTGCTACATCTTCTTGCATTTTAGGGAAAACACGTACCTTTTTAAGTTTGCAACTATCTTCTCAACACCAAAATGTATTGCAACTTTGGAGGTGTGGGCCTCTCTAATAAGATTCAATATTTCACCTTTAGTAAAATAGAGCTTCTCTAGCTTGTAGACTAACTCATTGTGGAGATGACATTTATCCTTACTGTCACCTTCTTCTACATGAACTTGACCTTGTAGTTGTTGAAATGCCTCCTTGAAGTCCTTATATTTTGTGTATACCTTTTTGTATTCATTATGGGTAAAAGGATCCATGTGCATAATATTTTCCAAATTTGTAATTATTGATGTGGGTTGCGTTGAAAGCATGTCTATCAACTTATTATTATTTCCCTTCTTATACTTGATGACGAGATGAAATTGTTGCAAAATCCCCATCCACATGTCATTTACTGTTTGTTGAAGATTGATTTTGGCCTGCAAATACTATAGTGGCTAGTGATCTGTGTGTATGATGGTTTCCTTTCCCATCAGCTAATGATTCCACTTCTTAACAACTTGAATTGGGGCATATAGTTCCCTATCACAGGTTGGGTAGTTTGAGACACTCCCATAAAGCATATTAGAATGATAGCATACCGGCTTATCCCATTGTCTCAAAACTACTCCCATAACATACTCACTTACATCTATATCCTAATTGAAGGGGTTCTAAAAGTCTGTAAATGCGAGAAATGATGCTTGAATAATCTTTTGTTTTAGCTTGTTGAAATCTTTTCGTTGATTCTTTCCCCACTGCATACGATTACCACTCAATTTTATGGAATGGAGTGGTGCATCTACTATTGAAAAATATGTGATGAACTTTCGTACATGATGTAATTCCCAAATAGAGATCCTAACTTTAATGAAATTGATAGGAACTAAACATTTTATGATGGCCTCCATATTTGCAAGATCTATCTTGAGCTCCCTCACATATCCCAAATACACCAATGACTATTGACAAAACTCACATTTATTGAGGTTAGCCAGTAGTTGGTACCTTTTTAGAGTCTCAAACACCTGCATGAGATGTGAGATGTGCTCCTCCCAGGTAGATCTATAAACTATTATATTGTCCAAATACACTATAGAAAATAAATCTAAATATGGGCATAATACATCATTCATCAATCTCATAAATATAGCTAGTGCATTACATAAACCAAATGGCATGACAAAACATTCATATAAACCTTGCCTTGTATTGAAGGTGGTCTTCTAGGTGTCTTATTATTTGACACGTACCTAGTGGTATCTCATTTTGAGATCCATCTTGGTGTAGTAATTGACATGTTGTAACTGGTCTAACAAATCATTGATCCTAGGTAGAGGGGATAGATTCTTGAGTGTAATATTTTCCAAATCTCTATAGTTGATACACATTCGCCAAGTCCCATCCTTCTTGGGTACTATAATGATAGGTGATCGACAAGGTGAGGTGCTTGGTTGAATTGTTAGGATATTTAGACACTTAGGAGTTAGTTAATATCTACTTGGTTTAATGTGTCCTTAGGTAAAAGTGTGTTTCTTAGTGTGTTTCTTTAGTATGAATTAGTATGCATTTGTATTTAGGAAATACGACATTCACAATATGTTCCTGACATAGAGTTATTCGACGATTCATATTCTCCTCGATCTTAACAACCATTGATCTATGGCTTTCCACCCGATTGGTCCATGATCTCTATTTAAAGAGAATGGAGGGTCATTTGTCTATGATCGATTATGATAAAATATCTCTGTAATTTTTTTCTTTTGCATTAATAAACTACTCCAAGTGGCCGCGTTGGATGGGGCTATGTATATTTTGATATAGGGGTTTTACCACGTCAAAACATCGGTGTGTTGATCTTTGATCTAGTTGTATGAGTGGTTACTGAAGGTGTTCATCCTTTGTTGGAATACTTGTGTTGTCAAACATGGTATGAAAGCCTGTTTGAAGACCCACTCTTGTTGTAGATCGAGATCATGAAGCTGAGTTTCCTCATCTCCATTTTATTTCATTTTGGTACATTTCTAGGTTGAAAGGATTGTTCCATTACATATGGAGATCTCGTTTCAGTAAGGAACATTTTTCGTTTTACTCGAAAAGGTTTCCATTTGCCCAAGATATGGCCATTTCAGTCATATCTAAAGGTAAAAAGCCCGAATACTCTTTTTTAAAATTTTTGCAGAGTATCGTTTTGGTTTTATTTCGGCTTTGTATTATTTATTTTCAGGATGCTACTATTTTAGATCTGGGTATTCTCTTTTCCCCACACCCTATGTGGTCTCGGAAAATCATAAACATATAGGAAAAGGTGCATCTTCCGGGTAAGCTAACTGAGATCTAATGCTTGTTGTCATCGAGAAGAGAAATTTGTTTCTTGTGTGAAAATAGTTTTTTTTTTAGCACTCTCTCCAACGCCATCTTCCACAACAACAACAACAAAAATAACCCCAATCCTCTTCCTAAAAAATACAGTTTGTTTTGCTAGACCATTTGGTTAAAAGTTTCCTTATTAAGTAAGAGGTCTTTGTTAGAAGGGAAAAACTCTCTATGGCCAAGGGTAAACCACAAAATATAGGTATGACTGCATAAATCAACTCAATTCCAACATGTGCTATATAGACTAATGTGAAATATGAGGAATAATCCTACCTCAATCTAATCGTTTGATGTCATTCCACCGTTGAGCACTTTGACCCAAAGTGTTATCACTGAAATTT
>ML781143.1:618957-629390 GCA_009831015.1 Picea engelmannii | reverse complement strand
CGTTTGGCCAAGACAAACCTGGGATGTCTCACTCAGCAGACGGACTAATAGGTGCCACCACACACCATGGTCCACAACCCCAACCACCACCGATGTATGGAACACCTCAATACCCGCCAGCCTATGGGGGCACTTCTTATTACCCCCCACCCCCTTATCAATATCCATACTCTGTTGCTATACCTCCACCCATCAGTGGACCACCACCGGCACCTCCCATACATCCACCTATTCCCACAAACAGTGTTACTCCCTCAACATCATCTTATAGTACTAGTGAAAGCACTAGGCATTCCTATGTACCTTATGGACCGGTACCACCGCAAAATCCATACTTCCCGTTTCCTGGTCCTCCACAACCCATGGCTCCCCCTCATCCTCATGCCTAAGTAAATTTTGTTCAACCTTCTGCTGCTCAACAATACCAAAATTTTGAACAGTTGAACACAGCCAATCCAACTCATCCATCGAACAATGCCAAGAAGAAAGGACAAAACAGGAATAACAACAACCTAGGTCAAGGCGGGAATCAACCCGCACAGCACCAACCCACTGGGGGCAACCAGAACCAAGGGAACCAAAACCACCAAGGGGGCAATAATACCAACAAACGCCAAGGGCGAAATAATGTTAAAACCATCTTCCCTTGTGCTCTTTGTGGTGTGTTCGGTCATTACACTCACCATTTCCCCCAGATCGCTGATTTCAAACGGTTGAAAGACTCGGTTAGCCTTCCCCATTCTCCTACACAAACCACCCCTCAACAGGCACCACAACAATACGTGCAACAACCCCCTCCCGCCGTGATGCAAAATCCTATTCCACATCAAGGTGTGATAAACACCCGACAGGACACACAACATCCCCCACCTCAGGTGGGACAATACCACAACCCCAACAATCTAGCAGAGCATACAATTCTACTCATTACACTCACCATTTCCCCCAGATCGCTAATTTCAAACGATTGAAAGACTCGGGTAGCCTTCCCCATTCTCCTACACAAACCACCCCTCAACAAGCACCACAACAATACGTGCAACAACCCCCTCCCGCCGTGATGCAAAATCCTATTCCACATCAAGGTGTGATAAACACCCAACAGGACACACAGCATCCCCCACCTCAGGTGGGACAATACCACAACCCCAACAATCTAGCAGAGCATACAATTCTACTCACCAGTGAGGAAGAAATCCTTCTACAAACACGTAATCGTCATTATCATACACCCACTGAGTCTACTCCCATCCCTCCAGAGACAAACCCTACACCGACGGGACCCCCATTGGTGATCCCTCGCCCTTCCACCGAATCACCACTACGCATCCCTCGCATCCCCTTGCGCAGGAATGTACACAATCCATAGGCTAGGGAAGCTCATAACTATAGCTTGGTAGACGACTTAGCACAATCCCTGACTATCATGTCAGTCTTGGAAGTCCTCCAGACTTGTCCTACACAACAAAAATCTTTACTTTCCGCCTTGGGGGCAGTCGACCCTGCAGATACTTGACTCATCACCTTCGATCTTGATAGTGGAGAACCTCGTCTTCCCGCCTTGATCGCTTTTCAAATACCAGTCAAAATACGAAACATCACAGTTCTACGTGCATCATGTCCAAAACCATATGGCAGAAACTTGGTTCCCCGTAACTCATTCCCTCTGCCATCACATTACGAGCTTATGACGGATGACCATCCTCTCCTAAAGGTCTCTTCCAAAATGTCCCCATTGAACTCAGGGGAAAGACTATTCTCATTGATATCGAAGTTATCGACGCCCCGCTCGATTATAATATCCTGTTCGAGCATAGCTACATGTACGCTATGAAGGCAGTGGCCTCTTCCATCTTTTGGACAATGATGTTCCCCCACAATGGGAAGATCGTGACCATCGACCAAGTCTCACATTATGAGCCTAACCGATTTGCCAACCTCGATAACATTCTTCCTCTCATCCACACCAACCCAGATGCATACCCACTCATCGAGATGGGTCCTGGGATTTTTAAAGATCCATCCTTGTTAGGGACGTACCATGGAGCACCACCACTTCTTCCCCCTAATAAATTATGCATCGTCTCATCTAACGAAACTCACACGGAGGATGCTCTTCCTCCTCAGGAGGCTTCAGTGATTCCTGACGTCTCAATAGTCGCAGAACCACTCCCACCGGAGCCTCCTGTGCACTCGTCGACCTCAACAGTCCACGAATCCACATCCCCTCAAGGGAATAATCCCGTTTGGGAGACACTCCCCCAACCCCTCACCCAAATTCCCTTCTTTTACCCTCCCCTAGGTATTGAATCTTTTCAGGTAGCCGCAACGCTCACACTACCTAATATGGTGTTAGCAATCCCAGTTTGGTATTTACACCCACCAGAGATGGTCCCTCGACCATCCCTTCCCCCACAGGAAGGACTTCCCATGACGATTCTTGTCCTTACCCCCACTACCCCCATACTCACTAACCCCCCTGCTACAGCTGGGGGCAGAAGGAAGAAGAAGGAGCCCATTGCTCCACTTCCTCCACGCATCCCACCACCTTGCGCACTATGTGAGAAAGTGGGCCACCAAACCAACAATTGCCCATCCCTACCTGAATTATGGAATTTGATCCCCCTCAATCAAACTCCGACAACACCCGCCACTACTACCACAAACCCTCCCAGTAGTAAAGGGTTGAGGACCAAATATGCTTGTGCTATATGTTTAGAGTATGGCCATTACACCCACCATTTCCCAGCACTACCGCGCTTTCGGCAGACATTAGCGGTCATACGCCAGAACTTCCAGAACAACCCACGCCCTACTACGTCCTCTTCGAATATCACTGACATTGGCTATGTCACCACTTCAGTCAATGAACGTATGAGATGCCCTTGCTCTCTCTGCAATTCATTAACTCATTTTACATACCAGTGTCCTATGATCCTTGCATACAGGCAATGTCAATTGGCCCTACCTCATCGACCCGCAGAGGCGATAATTGACATTACTTCGTCACTCGAGGATCCTCATGTCATTTCTCCAGAGCCCGAGGCACTCCCAACGCCTCGATGGTTCTTAAATGACATCTCTAAGGATTTACCCCGCAACCCCCCCAACTCTCCTACTCATTCCTCTACGGAGACTCTCCATCCAACCACCACAGGTACCCCTCAGTACTTCAATATATGGTTTATGTCGAGTGAACCCTCCCCATCTCCTAACATTGTTCCCCCTGCTTCTTCATCAGGGGGCAATCACACTGTCACCAAGATCACTCCTCATGACCCCTTGTATTCCCATCGTTTCCAATGCGACGAGGAAATAATGGAAGAACTACACCACCCAAACTCTCCCTGGGACGCACTACATCACCGTACACTCTTCTTTCCATAGGAAGCCCTCATGCCTCCTAACCAAAACCCCATTTACGCGGTCGAAACCAAAGATTTTATCCCTTCAGGGCCTATAGATTGGTTCAACAATCCCATTCCTTCCCCTGACGCTTTTTAAGAAGGTAATATGGCCAACATTTCCCCCACCATCAAAATCGACATTTCCGTTAAAAATGACATCGTCGAAGAAATCATCATTGGAGCTGCTTGCACTCCTCAGGAAATCGCCGCATATAAAGCCCTCTTCCAGGAATATAGAGATATTTTCACCTGGTCATACACCAAAATGCCTGGCCTCGACCCATCTATTGTCAAGCATCGCATTGACACTTGGCCTGACATCACACCATTTCGCCAGAAACAGTGACCGCTACACCCATCCAAAGCCACGGCTATAAAAGCCGAAATTGACAAATTACGTACGGTCGGGTTTATTTACCCCATCGCTTACACTTCATGGGTTTCCAACCCTGTACCCGTCGACAAAAAACATGGCACTATCTGCGTTTGCACAGAATTTCGCGATCTCAATAACGCGTGTCCCAAAGACAACTTTCCAATGCCTTTCATCGATCAAATTATCGACGACTGCGTCGACCACGAGGCTCTCTCCTTTATGGACGGATTCTCTGGCTATAACCAAATTCAAATCCACCCAGTCGATCAGTATAAAACCACATTTATCACCCCGTGGGGTAATTTTGCATATCGTGTCATGCCTTTCGGATTAAAAAATGCCGACGCAACTTTCCAGCGGGCGATGAAATACATCTTTCACGATCTGGCTGAAACCATCCTCGCCTACTTGGACGACCTCATAGCTCGATCCAAGAAACACACCCAACATCTCAATGATTTACGAATCATTTTCCAACGGTGTCATCAGTACAACATCCGCTCGAATCCTCTCAAGTGTGTGTTCTGTGTCACCACCGGGCGCCTCCTCGGTTTTATCGTTTCCCAAAGCGGTATTATCGTGGACCCCCTCAAAGTCAAATCTATCACCGAAATTCCACCCCCTCGGAATTTACGGCAACTTCAGAGTCTTTAGAGAAAAGCTAACTTTCTTCGACGCTTTGTCCCAAATTACGCCATACGCGCACATGGTTTCCTTCGCTTACTACGTCATGACATCCCCTTTCACTGGGACGACTATGCCCAACAGTCATTTGATGATCTTAAAGCATCACTTTCGAATGCACCTTTAATTAGTGCACCTGACTATAATCGCGACTACATCCTCTACGTATCAGCATCTGCTGTATCAGTAGCCGACGTCCTCATCCAGCTCGAAGATGACAATCGTGAACATGTCATTTACTACATTAGTAAGAACCTCTCAGGGCCACCCTTGAAGTATAAACACGAAGAGAAACTTTCTCTTGCAGTTGTCCTCGCAGTCCAGAAACTGCACCATTACATTCTTCTTTGCACCACCAAGGTCATCGTAGAATCCAACCATATGCAATATTTTCTAAGCCGTCACCAAGTCAACGGAAAATTCGCTCAATGGATCGTTATCCTTTAGGAGTACGACCTTGAGTTCTCAACACCTAAGATTAAGAAGGCCCTCATTCTTGCCGAACTTGTCACGGCCCTCCCCTCTGACACCACCAGTACCCCCATCAACACCGACTTTCCTGACGAACATCTCTTTTACATCGCTTCAGATGATCCTTGGTATGGCGACCTTCTCATCTACCTATGAAATGAAAAGTTTGGTAACCACCTATCATGAGATGATCGTCAGTGTCTTCTCCATCAGGCCCCTTGCTATCTCCTCATCGACGACATCTTATACCGGCGGGGCGTCGACACCATTCTTCGTCGGTGCCTGACTATTGATGAGGCCGACAGAGTCTTAAACGACTGCCACAGCGGTGCATGTGGGGGCCATCTTTTGGGTATATCCACGGCTCAAAAGATTATCCGAGCTGGTTACTTTTGGCCTACCTTGTTTCATGATTGCATTCAGGCCGTGAAACGATGTGAGCAATGTCAGCTCTACGCCAACAAAGCTCGAGCTCCCCCTGCTCTTCTTCACCCTATCATTACTACGGGCCCTTTTTGTAAATGGGGCATCGACTTTATGACTTGTAATCCCCCGTCCAACAATGGTCACAAATACATTATTGTCTCCGTTTATTACTTCACCAAATGGGCCGAAGCTATGCCCACTTTCAACAACACCGCTAACACTGCAGCGTGTTTTTTCTTTAATCACGTCATATCCCGTTTTGGAGTACCACTCCAACTCATTTCCGATCATGGGAAACACTTCGAGAATGAGATCTTCGTCGAACTCTCATCTCGATTAGGCTTCTCTCACAAGTTTGCCTCACCATACTACCCTCAGTCAAATGGACAGGTCGAGGCAGTGAATAAAGTCCTCAAGACCATGTTACAATGCACAGTTAATAAACATAAAACCAATTGGCATCATATGTTATTTTCTGCGCTATGGGCTTATCAAATGGCAGTAAAGACCGCTATTGGTTTCACGCCATTCCATTTAGTCCATGGGGTTGAGGCAACTCTTCCCATTGAGTTTGAAATACCCACCTTACGCACCGCAATTGAGCTATTACCTGACACTGCTCCAATGGAGAAGCACTTGCTGAACTTGGAGTCGCTGGATGAAGATCGCCAATCTTCATTACAGAACAACGAGGCAGCTAAAAAATGATCCAAAGCTACCTTTGATCACCATGTCAACCTTTGATCATTCCGTGAAGGCGACCTCGTCTTGGCCTATGATATCGCTCATGATACCTTTGGCCATGGAAAATTTGAATCACTTTGGCATGGCCCTTACATCATCCAACATTGCCTCACCAAAGGCGCATACATCCTTGCCTCCCCCGAAGGCCTCTCGCTCAAGGAACCCGTCAATGGGTTATACCTCAAGAAGTTTTATGCTTAGAAGTAGTCATTCTACTTTAGGTTATTTTTTCTTTTTTAGTGTTTTTAATCTTTTTTCCTCCTACCCTCTCGTCTAAACTATCCTTTGTGCTATTGATAGATGCTTCCTCCACCAGCCTACCACGTTGGTTACGCCGACGGCGCCAACCGTTGGACCCAAAATCTCGCTTCAGCTGCTTGGGCTCTATACACCCCTTCACATGAAATGCTACATTCAAGCGGCATATGTTTGGGGCCAGCAACCAACAACCAAGCCAAATACACTACGGTCATTGGCCTCCTGACCGACGCCCAACGTCATCATATTCGTCACCTCATCATCTTCCTCGACTCTCAACTAGTCGTTCTCCAGTTCAACAATGTGTACCACGTACGTGATCCATGCCTCTTTCACAAATACCTGCAGGTTAGACTGTTATCTCGACATTTTGATTCCATTACATTTACACATATTCCAAGACAAACGAATCAAACAACAGATCTAATAGCTAACATGGTGTTAGATTGGCATATATCACATCAAGCTACACATACATAAACAACTCACAAATCCTGTCATAGCATATAGATAGAATAGACATCATCATAATCATCAACAAAAAACACATGTAGACAACATCAGGATCTCAAAATATGTATACTCATATATATAAAGGCCTATTAGACCATCTGAATGTTTACATACAAAAATACATATGCCCGMAGGCTAGCACARCACCTCGGTACAAAAATCGGCTCACCAGCCTATATACAACCAAAAAGATATACATCATACATCAGTCATGGTGCCCCTATCGCACCACCACCTTCTCCTCCCTCACGAGGAGGTGGTGGCCCACCACCACCTACCCTAGGCGGTGGTAGATCACCCACAGGACCCTCCTGCCCTAGCGGCAGACATCCACTAGTCATCGCAGCCAGCACTGCTGCTCGCCGCACTATGGCCCGCCGTGGTGGCGACACCCCCACACACTGCTCCAGGAAACTCTCATCCTGGATACATGTCCACATGCCCTCAGGCACGTTCTGCAACACCGTCTCCAGACGATGGCGTATGTCATCAAAATCAACTCCAACCGCCGCCGGAGGAGCGTGTGATGGCCCCGCACCAGGGTCATCGAACCGACGCCTCCTCGCTGCCCTCTCGGGCTCAGCATGTCACTCCGCGACATCCTCTCGCCGACGTCTCTATCCCTGCAGTCGTCTCTCCGGCTCTTAATGAGATGGCGCTCTCTGCATCTCCACCTCGCGCCCGCGAGGTGCCACATCTGCACATACACAAAACAAAAAATACACAGATAGTATCAGCATCTATATCACATACATATGGACTGATATCTCAAAAAACAACATAAATCAGAAACATACACAATTCTAAAAGTACCTCGATGGTCGAACACCTCCCCGGGAGGCAACACCATGTCCGGGTCACCCCGGAAGTCAACCCCAACATAGGGGTACCGAAGTACTACCTGCGGCATCTGCCGCCATATCCGTGCCGCATCTTCTAAAAAAGACTCATTTTTTACCCTTCAACCTTGCCTCCTAGGTGCGGTTTTTGTTCCCACATACGCGCACCCATGCGCGCCTGTTCATTGCACAGGCGTGCATATATGCGCGCCTGTACACTGAACAGGTGTGCATCAGTGTGCACCTGTTCACTTCACAGGCGCGCCCTTATGCGCGCCTGCTCATTTTACAGACGCGCATTGGTGCGCGCCTGTCAAACCTACAGGCGCGCACTGACGCGTGCCTGTTCAACTCACAGGCGCGCCCCTCGGGCACGCCTTAAATTCCCCCTACCGCGCACCCATGCGCGTATGTTCGGTTTACAGGTGCACATGTATGCATGCCTTTCACCAAATCTCCCATGCATGTGGGCCCCACACCCCCTAAAAACCCCCTAAAATACCCCTGTACGGCCCTCCGTACAAACCCTTCCCAAAAATTGAAAACCTATTTCTATGGAGGATGATCAGACCACTAACCTGATACTCGCAGAACGTCAATCGGATGCCTCGTCCTCCCCGAATCTCCAAATCTCCTCTGAAATCTGCTCATCCAGTCATTGTTGCAGCAGGTACAAATGAGGTGGCAATGTGGGCCCTACAGCTATATATATGCCTTTTGCCAAACTTCCACTCACCATTTTGGGAGCCCAAGGTGTCCACTTTTCAAACCGTCTTTAGCCACAGGATTAGCATCCCGCCACCTACATCGCAGCTGTCCCTGGGTCACTTTTCATCCCGAACCCCCGGGGCACCTTTTTTTTCATATCATGGTCAGGTACGCACGTGCATTGTCACATTTATCTAATACATGCTCATATCTTTGATTCTCTTCAGATATTGTTCACTTTTGGGTATTTGTTTCTCATATGTGCAGGTACTTGCTCCTCACCCCTCGGCATCACCCCTTCAGGTATATAATCGGCACTGGCATGTAGTCTTCCCCGCTGTATTGCACTTGCATTTCCAGTCACACCCTCTGATGTTTGCCTCTAGGATCTCCATTCCCAGCTCTACAGTACCCACGCCTCCATTTGCATCTTCGGTACTGTTACCCGGTAGCATTCTTACCCACATGAGTTGTCCCATTCATAGCACCTTTTGACACTTTTTGACACTCATGCTGTTCTTCATTACCCTTTAGGGATGGGAGTCCTGATAGTATGTCAAACATGTTGTGAATCAGCCACATACTCTTTCTCCTCATTTTGCTAGATTTCCCACACAGAATCCCAGATTATCTCTTTACGGTTCTATTTTTTACCTGCACCTCCGCAGTATCATGAACCCTCCATTTCATCCACAATCAGTCTGCCCATCCACGAACCTACCCTCATTTTACTTACCTCATACAGAAACTCACCAATGGGGCCCCAAGCACATCCTTCCCTACGTGGGCCACTCATATCACACTGGGGCACCCATTTCTGTATTTTTACATTTTTTCCCAAATTATTCATTATTTATTGTACAAACGCCTTTATTTCCAGTCATTCCATTTTCTTTTGTCGTCACCGTTGGTGGCTTGCTTCCTTTTTGGCCACACGCAACCTATGTCACCCTTGGTTGGAGCATTACTTATCATCCACCCTTGCCGGCATCGTCCATATCTTCAGAGTACTCCACAAGTCACTTACCTCTACCCTCTGAATTTGTTCACCTTGTCCCGCCTCTGGCACAACTTATCACCGGTCTTGTCGTCCCCCTAACACTCGAACTTCTTACACGGTTGCGGCCACTTTTTATCTCATACATCCTCCAACCAAGGGAATTCTTGAGTCTTCCCACTTCTTGACTTTGTCCATGTACCTCTGCCACTTCCTCACCTCAGTAGATTCCACGAAGCCCTTTGCTTCTGGGAGTTACGTTCCCCTTTTGTCGACATCAGCACAATTTTCCGGAAGGGAGACAATATCTTGATTCTCATTTTCCATTCAATGAGAGATCTCGGACGGCAAAGGGGAAAACTCCATTGCTCCTTGCTGTCATTGCCCCCCTTAACATTCGACGCCAACACTTCCTCGTGTTATGGTGGGTCTTACTTTGTGACTATTGCAGTTATTTATCATTTGCCGAAGACTTTTGAACTTGGTAGGGATATCAATGCCCACATCATCGCTGCTTCTTCTTACTGCGATCATTGCCTATTGTTCAGAGTATGTTCCTTTGCAGAATTGTCTTCTGCCTTTATCATCACCGCCCCCGAGGGCGCTGCAGTTGTCTACACCAACACTTCAGTCATCTTTTTTTCAGAGTTACATAACACGAGCATGGGGCATGCCCGCCTCGTTTGTACACAGTTTTCTCTTTTTTGCACAACTCTCAGAAGGTCGGGTCCTACCGGTTCCTTTTTTCTCCAACGGATCGCTCTGAATGATCCCACTATTGCTCTCCCTTACAACAACATTCTCAGTAGAAGAAACATTGATGGATTTAGGATATACGTCTGCTCCTAACCTCATTCATCAGGGGGCATCTGTTATCACTGAAATTTCGTCCGCACATGGCGATAATAACTCAGCATCGTCAAACAGTAATGAAGTCATTCATGGCACTGAATTAATTTCACAGCATTCCAAAAAGGTCAAAAACTATACAAAGTAGTAAAAATTGAAGA
>ML781143.1:555798-613610 GCA_009831015.1 Picea engelmannii | reverse complement strand
ACATATATGGAGGCACGGGGGAGATGAGGTAGTGGGAGGAGAGGCAGAGAGAGTCCTTCAGAACATGTAGGGAAACCTGTCGCGTTTGACACAGAGGATTCCTATGGTTCAATTGGAGGATCTACCTGAAGCCATGCAGAGGTAGGTTGTCAGTGTACCTAGAGCATGGGTACGACTCTTCCAGTGTCTCGCCAACACCATGGTTTTGTATCATGAGACTCATGCAGAGCCACAGGCGTAGATGTCATGGGACATGTATATCGGCTGTATATGTATTTTTGAGGGTTTTAGCCCCAATTTTGTAATACAAAACACCATATTTTTTGGAAATATATAAAGAGGGATCTTCGACTGTACTTATATCTTACAATGTGTACATTGATTTAATGGTTTTCTTTGCTTTATTAATGTGACAAATGCCAATTCAAAACATAATTAGATTAGGCATCAGATACATGATTAGAACTTCTAGGAATGTGAAACTATGTAATAAAATCAAATTGTCATTCTAAAAGACGTACCCGTAGGAATCAACGGAGTAACGTTGGATCACGCACTTGGTAACGATCGTTCAACTGACATACGACTAACTGAGAATCCAGTTGCACCTCTATAGAGTGAATACCATGTGAGATAACATCGTGCAATAATTCTATGATGACATTGTATTCGACCACATTATTCGTGGATGGCCCTAGGCATACGCCACCTGAAGACACCAGCAGGCCCTCGGGAAAGAAAATCACCCAAGCGGCGGAAGCTAAGTTCCATGTATGATGACTGGCTCCATCTTCGAATCTTACGTAGACCAAAGACTCTGTTGACATCTACCAACAAAAGGGAAAACTCGATAATAAATCCAAAGACAAAAAAGGGGAAAAGGTGTATATGCACTAAATTTACATTAGTATACAAAGGGTTTCGTCCAAGCCCAGGGATCAAGCATAATACCTTTTTAATTAGAGCCCATTTCTGAGCTCAGCCAATTTATTCCCTTAATAATCTTCCAACTCGTAGGCTCCTTTTTCTAAAACACATCGCACAATATCAGGACCTTGCCACATGGGTTTAAACTTGCCTGCCCCTAGTGGTTCTTTGTCTTGGTGATACAAGAGGACCAAGTCACCCTCAACATACAATCATGGATATAAATACTTATCATAATGAACCTTGACATGTTTCTTGTTTGCCTCGATAGCCGTAAAGGCATCCCGATGCTGCTCATCAAGACTCTCTAGGTGTACAAGGTGTCTCTCTAAATCCAAAATGTCAAGTAGGAGCTCAACTGCCAATTTGAGAGAAGGGATTTCGCATTCAATGGGAAGTATCAACTCCACACTGTGTACTAACTAAAAAGGAGAAAAACCAGTGGTAGTGTTAACCGAGGTTCGGTATGCCTAAAGTGCAGGATATAACATGATGTGCCAGTTGGAATTTCTCTGGCCAACAGTTTTTTGCAAGATGGTCTTGAGAGACTTATTGACAGCCTCTACTTTCCCATTTGCCTCGAGGTAATAAGGAGATGAGTGATCATGTTTAAACCCCAACTTAGATGCTAGTTCTATCATCATTTCATTTTGAAAATGACTGCCATGATCAGTGACAATCTCACTTGAGATACCGAACCGGGCGATAATTTGGTTGAATACGAAAAAAGTTGTAGTCTTCCCATTAGATTTCATGATAGGCATGGCTTCGGTCCACTTGGTGAAGTAGCCGACAGCCACGAAAATGTGTTGATGCCCCCCAGATGAAGTTAGGTTGCAATCAACAAAATCTACTCCCCACTTGGTGAAGGGACCGATGGTAATGAGTGGGTGAAGAGGGGTTGGGTGTGAGCGCATTTTTCGAGTGAAAACCTAGCAGGGGTGACACTTCTTAACCACTTCAATACAATCTTTAAATATGGTGGGCCAAAAGTAACCGGCTCGCAATATTTTTTGGGCTGTCACAAGCCTGGATAGATGACCACCACAAGCCCCTTTGTGGCAATCATTAAGGACTAACTCGGCTTCCTTGTGAGTTAAGAAATGACGTAAGATAATATCTATTCCTCGATGATACAAAGTGTCACAGATGATTGTATACTTTTTGGCTTAGTATCTAACACGCCGTCGATCATCTCGTGAGAGATGTTGAGTGAAATTCAAGGTTTGAAGATATAAAACAATATCTCCATACCAGGGATTTGACGATGAGACGAGGAAAATGTGTTCATCTGTGAATGAATCGATATGAATAACATATTCATCTAATCATGGGAAATTGGATATTAACTCTGCAAAAACTAGTGATTTCTTCGACTTGGCCAAAGCAAAGTTGAGATCAAATTCTTATAATATGACAATCCATTTATTATATTTTCCACCTATGATACGTCTAGTGAGGACATATTGAAATGGATTAACATTGGCAACCACAGTAGTTTTGCAAAGCAATATATAGTGTCGTAAACATTGGACTGCGTCGACGACAACCAAAGCTAGCTTTTCAACATGCGAGCAATTACGTTCAGGACCAACTAAATTTCGACTGATATAGTAGATGACGTGCTCATGGATCTCATCATCCTCCTGAACTAGAACCATACTAATGGTCTCTTCGGACGCGATGGTATACAACAAGTAATCTCTACTGTAATCAGGAGATTTCAACAGAGGGGCTGATACCAAGGATTTCTTTAAAGCGTCAAAAGACTACTGGGCTCGCTCATCCTAGATAAATAGGGTGTCTTTCTTCAATAGGTGCATGAAACCCTTAGTGATATTGGCATAATTCACAATAAACTGATGCAAAAAGTTAGCTTCCCCTTGTAAACCTTGAAGTTGTCTGATCGTGTGCGGCGGAGGCAACTGAAGAATTGCCTAAACCTTAAGTGGATCTACCATGATCCCTGTGTCAGAGACTAAGAATCCTAAGAGATGGCCAGATCTAACGCAAAAGGTGCATTTATGAGGATTGAGTCGGATTCTATAGTAGAAACATCTTTCAAAAACTAGTTGAAGGTGCCTAGCATGATCCACTCTCTTGGGAGAGTGAGCAGCAAGATCATCGAGGTAAGCTTCGAATATGTGTTTAAGATCATGAAAAGCGGAAGTCATGGCTCGTTGGAAGGTTGCTTCGGCGTTTTTCAGGCCGAAAGGAATTTTTCGGTATGAAAACGTGCCCCAAGGAAATATGAATTCCATCTTATGTTGGTCTTTGGGTTTGATCTGGATTTGGTTATAGCCTGAAAATCCATCCATAAAAGAAAATATTTTTCTTCCCGCACACTTATCAAGAATCTGATCAATGAAAGGTGTGGGGAAGTTATCTTTATGACAAACCTTGTTTAGGTCACGAAAGTCCATACACATGCGGATGGTTCCTTGCTTTTTATTCATGAGAATGGGGTTGGATACCCATTCAGTCAAGGGAACCGGGTAGATAAAGACGACATTAAGTAGCTTCTCTACCTCTGCCTTAATAGCAGGGGCCTTCCTAGGATTAACAGCTCTAAGATGTTGTCAAATGGCTTTAACATCTGGGTAAGTCCTAATCTCATGTTCGACAATATGGGGGTCGATCCCTGGCATCTCTTCATATGACCAAGCAAATATGTCTCAAAATTCTTTGAAGGGGTTGGTGTAGATCATAATCTCTTCTGGCAAACAATCTACACCTATATTTACATTTTCAATCTTGCCAAGGGTATGAGAGATATTGATCTAGACGATAGGATAAATACTCACCATATTCCCTTCGGTGTAAATGCCATGTGTATCAAGTGGAACTACGACGTTACCAACTATCTCACTCAGGGTAGATCTAAAATCATCTTGCTCAATTCTTTCAAGACTTGGGAGAAAATAAGATTGATGATGCATATCATCCTAAGGTCTCTCAGAAACATTCATGGCTTCAATGATGGCTTCGTCCGAAGGAAAAGTCTCATCAAAGAAATCATGTGAACAAGATAACGAAGTGGCACACATAGGCCTAAGAACTAGATCCTCCTCGACCGTCTACGAGGGAACGTGATCGGGATCGGTAGAAGAGTCAAGGATAGATTGATATACAATATCTACTACTGATAGTAGCATATCCATGCCAGGATGCGACTGACCTTCAATCGACAAAGTCAGAGAAGGTAGGGTCTAAGGGTCACTAAAATAAGAAGTGTGGAAAGGGATGGACTTATCTACTGAAGCAGGTGTATTGGACATGGCGTAAATGTGGTGAGTCGGTGCCGAGAAGTCGAAAGTACCCATGAGGGAAGAATACATTCTGACACAGATATTCTTAGTTGCCGGATGAGATTTGTCGACAATAGGGATCGATGGTCCAACAGATGTGTTCGGACTAGAGTACACAAAGGATAACTAGTCGATCATCACAATCTCACCTTGATGAGGAAAACAAAGTGTGCAGAAAACAGAGGATACGACGATGGCCATAACATAAGTCCAATTGCGACCTAGTAACATGTTATAATCGAGAGGTGCATCAACTACCTCTACTTCCACCTCTACCATCTTCCCACCTAAATGGATAGGAAAGGTGGGGAGAATACCATGAGGACGGAAGGAATGACCGTCAAATGCGGTCAACATGGTCGACGACTTTGAAAGGGTTGGAGAACCGATAGATTTCCAATAGACTAAGGACATCATGAAAGTGGCAACACCTTCATCAATGATTGCTCATTTGATGGTATATTTAGAATACTCCACGTGGATTTGGAAAGCCACATGGTAGGGTAAACAAGGCTTCACGTCTATGACATTAAACTTGATGATCTTCGAGCCACTAGGTTCTAGAGCTCCTAAGGAAGAGAGTAAGGCATTCCTCTGTGATGGAAACGTCTGAAGTACCTCCAAAGTAGACATCGCGCAAGGTGTTTGGCCCAGATCCTCAACAATAGAGTAGTTCTGGGCAACTCTAGCATTAGGGTTATGGGTAGAGTGCTTGAATACTCCTTTCAGAATACGAGGTGGTGGCTTTGGTTTCTTGATATGTAAATTCATCGTCGGGGGTGGAGGAGGAGCATCTAGGCTGGTGCTAGATTTTGAAGAGCCGTAATCTCGAGAGCGAGTGGCTATATCGATTTTTGCATCGACCATATTGATACAAACGCGGTCACCATCTTGCGGTGGTGGGTTTTGATTCCCACCAGGTGCATTACCGGCGTTTGAGGAACTCGAGGCTAAGTGATGGTTGTGAGGAAAAGGATTCGTTATCACAACGAGTAGAAGATTTAAAATCCTCGTAGCCTCCACAATTTTGGGGCATAAATGTGTAAGGTGATCGTCAATACAAAATTTATAAGGAAACTTAACCTTACGCTTTTCTTTCTTTCCCTCTCCAACATTGTCATTTTGTTTTCCATTATTATCCTTGTCCTTGGGTTTATTATTCCCACCTCTACGACTATTTCAACCTTTCCATTTATTCCCATCTGGTTGTTGGTCACCATTTGGGTTTTTCGATGACTGCACAGAATGTACATCCATTGATTGGGTGGGTTTGGAGGATCTAGATGAAACTGGTCCTCCAACAGACTTTGTTGCCGAGTCTGTGGAATTTACATTGGTGGACCCCATAATTCCATCGACATGGGGCCCAGGACTCTGTCTAGGATTATGAGTCAACCCTGGTGTGTCTAGAAGAAGGTGGTATAACATCCCAGACTGAGCATAGATCAAATCGAATTGTTGGGCTCTAAAAATGGCCTCTTCCTTGCTGAAGACCCCGGAAGTAGCAACGTCCTTTGAAATAGGAGCATGAAAAGACTCTAAAAACCATTCTAAAAGAAAGGTTGGGGGTATGGGAGTCTTAACTAACTATTTTTGCCTACGCCATTCCTGGATATGGTCCGAAATATGAGTGTCGGTACCCTGGCATAAAGTTGACAAAATTTCAAGGCCAACATCATAACAAACGGGTAGTTGAAAATGGTTAAGAAAGGCTAGCACTAACTGTTGAAAATACCCATATGTCCCCCTAGGTATCTCAATATACCATTATGATGCAATCCCAATAAGAGTGCTATGAAACAATCATAATCTAATAGAATCATGATTCAAATAATTCGATGAGCACTAGAGGTGAAAAGTAGTGACATGATCACCAGGGTCCTTGCCATTCTTACCCTCAAACTTTAGAATGTCTGGTGGAACCTTGGTGGGGACATGGGGCCATATGGGATCATGAATCACCAGGTAGTTCATTAGTTTAGAAAAATCTGGCATATTAAGCGTGGCCAGAAAGGGAATACGGGGTTGCGACACTTGACCCCATCCTCCTGCAAAAGACTGAGTACTAGGAGCTATGTTCCATCCAGGATTCTTTTAAGGACCAGAACCTTGTCCAAAATTAAAAGGCCCTCCTCCGGGCGGATTCGTGAAATATGGATTGGGCATCATTCCAGCAGGAATGTTTTGATAAGGGTTATGAAAATTGCCCCCAGTTGGATTAGCTCCAAACTAAGGGTTGTTAAAACTGCCCCCAATTGGACTAGATCCAGGTTAGGGGGTGCCCAAGACATAAGATTGAACTCCTCCGGGTGGGAATCTGGAGGATTTAAGTGGATTCATTATGACAAATGTATTGGTCTAATTTGTCACTTAGGGGATAGGGATATAGGGCGGAATGTGTTCGCCATCTTGGTTGTTCCATCCATCTTTAGAAGGATTAGACCCGGGTTTAAGGAAGGGGAAACTTCCTACATTAGGATTCTCTTGGGGAACATGAGAGCTACCAAATGGAAGAGGAGTGTAAGGAGGTGTAGTGCCCCCAAGTCCAAGGCTAGCGTTATGGCCAACAACTAGGATGGTAGTTGAAAACTGTGAAGTGAAACTTGGCATACCATAAGAAAATGGACTAGTAGCCATGGGGATGGTCTGAACATTGTAACTCGGTGAGTGGCCAAAACCCCCAAAAGGGTTAGAGGCAAGAGACGAAGCATTGACTGTGAGCCAAGCCATAGTACTGGTGTAGGCCTTCGGCACTACAACTGTAGCAGCCATAGGTGTTGAAGGAGTGCAATTAACTATAATGGGATTGGGAGTTGATGAACTCCCAATGTTCTGAAGACTAGACTCAATACTCATCCTTGTGGGATCATAAGTCTGAAAAGTGGATGTGTGTGTACCACTCCCGATAACTCTATGCCTTTTATAAGGAAATAGCTCGAAAACTGGTGGTAACTGTAACAACCGACGGGACCTKTGAGGAAGCTGGTCTGACTCCACGATGACTTATGACTCTCAAAAAATAAAAAGATATCCTAAGGCCAACTAGTAATCAAAGAGAATACCAAAATGTCAAACGACCAGTATGCATGCAAACRGGCTAAAGTGGTTGAGTGGCCTCCCTCACTAAAGAAGGTATGCCTCATCCAGGAGGGACCTGATACTCCCTRCTAAAGTTTGGAGGTAACATAATCAGTTATAAGGGTCCTCGTAGGCTTAACAACTAGTTGGTTAGATCCCCCCGGAGAGGTAATCTTCCATAACAGTTGTGTGTTGTCTGACCCCTATCTAACTCAGGATACAAGCAAAATAACACCTACAAGTAACCTATGAGAAACCTAAGTCAAGAAACTAATCGACCACTGCATAACTGATGCACAGGAGAACAATCGTAAGTCTGGATTACCATATGGGAAGGGTAGTAAATCCCAAAACCTTGAAAGTACTGCCTGTCACAGAGGTATGGATACTAGCAAGATCCCCAAATACAAATAAATCCACAGAAATATCTCTAATGCTAGGTGAGTATCCAGGGGTTATCCCTTCAACAAACTTTGTGTGACCTTGTGATTACTCCGGTGTGAGAAGAGCCTCTTGATATTACCAATTTTACAATGGATTTCTCAACTCCCTGTCTCAGACGCATATGTTGATTTAATTGCCTTGGAGAAGTTTACTTTTCTTAAAGGATAGATTCTCCATCCATGGTTTCTAATTTGGAAAGTCGGGGAACTAGACTGAATTCCTAGTCAAGGATCTCCAATTATGGAGCCAAACGACCATATGAGATGTTGATTCTCTAGTTCTATAATAAAACACAGACCCTTTTGACTTCCTGTGCAGGTCTAATGGTACCTGCAACCTTCCCTTCGCGCTTGCGTAATCTCTGAGTTTGGGTGCTAGCCCATTTTATGATAAGCCCCTCCTTGAGGTGACCTTGGGAGATAACCTCACGTAACCATGTGATTACGGGCATGACCAAAGGTGGTTTGAAGCCAAACTACCTTTCACACCACAATTCACCTTGAGCCTCCATGTGTCCTTCCTCCAAAATAGTGGTCTGGATTGCGTCCCGCCCTCAACTTCTAAAGTTCTCACACCTTCAGTCCCTGCAATGTGACGTGACTGTCAATATCATGATATTGATAGTGCCTCTAAAATAATGGCTCATATCTATCACTTTCAAAGCTATGGATCATATATGACCTCTTTCAAATCAACGACTGTGATTTGTTTCATAATTTTGGACTTATGAGATCTCAAATCTCAAACTTCACATCCCCTTGAAGTATGCGGATTCCTTCCGTGTGTCCACTTGAATCGGATGGTTGAGGCTTACTTTAGGCCTTTACCAAAAATATATATATTTATTCCACCTATCCATTTGATCTGATGGATATGAATTACTTCAGTACTTTACCCAGAATCCACAGATCTACGCCACGTCTCTTCTAGATCAGACGGTCCATATTCACCTTGTATGATCTAACGCTTGATATTTACTTTAGACGATCTGACGATTGATATCTACTTCGGATGATCGAAAGATTGAGATTTACTTTGGCTCTCCGTCTCTCCGATCTTCAAGAGTTTCAGACTCCTATGCACTCGTTTCTCCCGGAGTGATTTCACCCAAACTTCATGGATTTTCGCTACATGTCCCTCTGCAATGGACGATTGCGATCTTATTTGGCCTTCGGGAGTTTGTCACACTCCTCAATTGGAAACCTCCAAAGTAGTTTTCCCCAAAGACTCTAATCTATCGATACATATCTCCTGTCAGCCAATAGACAAGATATACTTCGGTTCTTTACTTGGAGTCCACAAACTTATGCCACTGTCACTCCTCCTCATGAGCTTCTTTATATCTTTCGACTTAGAATATTTTCTAAGTGTTCAAAGGCCTCGACCTTTTCTCCTCCTACGGGTCCGTCTCTTGGACTTCATCTACACAACTGAAAGTGATATTTCTTCTAAGCTTGATCCCCTTGAATACGTCACCTTCCCAGGCATTCCTTGTGTTTTAGGGATCTCATCAAATTCAGATCGAAGGTCAACAACGATCGATGATTGACAGAAATTGTGGGGCTCCAACATGCATGCTATGTATCAAAGAGTTCAACCCCCAAAATTTGGAAATTGCTCACTCAACTTGGTCTTAACTAGAGTCATTGATCTTCCAGCCTAACGAGATCAATGACGTTGGTAAATTGTGGGCTATGAACTAGCGCGTCCACTACTTTTACCTTCATGCTCCACAATGATTCCCCACCCTCAATATCCATTCATAGATCGACGGTTCATAGTGATTGCAGGGTCCCACCTCCACAATATAAGAAACTCTTGCTCGACTTTGGTCTAATCATAGTCATTGATCTTCCATCCCAAACAAGATCAACGATGTGGGTTGATTGCAGGCTATAAACTATAAGGTCTTCTAAATTCACCTTCGCACTCCACAATGATTCCCAACCATCGATTAAATTGAGCGGCTGGTGTTTGATTTGGTAACTCCATTGAGTATTTATGCCTATCTAACAATCGGGATGGCCTCTCCTACCATTAAATGGCTCGCATCCATCTCCATTTTCATATTATTAAGTCATGGGTAGTTATAGTGACTTCACTATCATATACCTCCTAGGCATATACGGTCGAGATGATTCCTAGGCATACTTAGATCTAAGGCTCAGAGTTAACTTTAGGACTGCTGGCCCTTGGTTATGGATATAAGAAAAGATCAAGGAAGAAAAGGAAAAATGTGAACTGCGCGGAAGACACTGTGATTGTTATTGGGTTGAATTGATCAAAAGAGCAGAAAAGATGAAGTGAAGTAAAAGGAAGAAAGTTGTTGGATGAGGAGATTGACGATGACAAATCAACAAGAAAGAAGGATCATGGAAAACTCACCAATCAAAAAAATCCACCATTGGATACTTCGGAGCACCACATGAGATGGAAGGAAAGATAGGCTGGCGAAGCCCTAAAAAAGTGAATCAAGTTGTCCTAGGGTTTTAGACACCTAGGGTTTTGGTATCTAGGGTTTTGACACCTAGGATTTGGCCTAAGGATGTCAGTGAGTGATTGTAATGTATAAATAGAGGTCAGGAGGACCTAGGATGGGTTGTTGTCATTGTTGTTACTATTGTTGGTGTTGTGATTGTTGTTGTGTGATTGAGTGAGTAACATCGTGGGAGAGAGAAGTTCTAAGTACGATATCCTTCTGTATTGTAAGATCTTCAGCTGGGTGCGAAGTTCAAGTCCTGCAGCTGGGTGTGCGGGAAGGGGAGAGATAGAGAGGAGAAGAAAGAACATCTGCTAGCTGAGACAAAAGACAAGAATTGTATGCTTCATCTTAATACATTATAAAGAAAAATTATGTGGATGTATCCCTAGAGAGAGGGTGAACCATGTATATCTTGTGTTGTATGTGTGATTGGTATTCTATTCTTTGTTATTGGTATACTAATATTACATTACTGTGTTAGATCTGATAGATATATCTTGCGCAGTAGATACTAGGAAGCTAAAGAATACTAGATTGTTGTGTGTCGATCACTTTGAACCCACTTTACATTCCTTATGGTTGTATACATCTCTATCATGCAACCCCCACATAGTTTCTTTGGGTGAGACTGCATATTCCTCATAGGTGTTGTCAAAAGGGATGGTATCTAGGGCTTGTTGGTGCACTCTTGGAGCTGAACCCTGGGTCTGCCCTTGTGCCAACAAATGGTTTGTCTTCCAGGACAGGAATCTTCTTTAGGGAATGTCAAGGTGGTTTCCATCAAAGACAGAAATTCAAAAGTGGATAGAGGATCAAGAGAAGGATTTCGTTGAAGCCCAGAATAAGAGCCCTAATCTTAGTACAGAGGATTGGTTGGAGAGATATATCTTTACTCATATACATGAGATTTGCTTTGGAGGAATCCATCAGGAGCTATATGAGTGGTTACCTAGGTTAGCAGATATCCAATTTGAGATAAGATCTATACCTCATGTGGTTTGGACATCGACGCTGATCAAGAAAGTCAAGAGAGTCAATAACGTCATGTCATGAGAAGTAGATCATTGGTTTGATAGCACCATTGGAGGGTACATCACTGAGTTTGTTGTTGACAAAGTAGAGTCATATAGCCAAGATGAGAGATATTTCTTCAAGGGACCCAGAGGAAAATTTTTACATTTTCTGAAGTTGAGAATCAAGATGCTATTGCATGAGAAGAACATCTTGAAGATACAATAGATTGGTCGGATTTGGAAAATCTCATGTTCAAAAATTCAGACAGTGATAATGACACAGAATATAGACATACGTGCAGTGGGAGAGCATTCAGAGAAGTTTATCTTGTGAACTTATTCAAGAAGAACTACGTGGATGAGGGTTTCTACAGTGGAGAGGAGGCAGACTTGATTGACAAAGAGAATTTAGAACCCACTAGGGCAGAGGAAGGGAAAGTTGAAGAACCTCACCGAGACGAGCCAAAAACTTCAGGAACTATGTAGACTTTTGAAGTAAGTACTATTAATCCTCCTGTTGTCTCACCATCACTAAGCAATCAGAATAGTTAGAGTCACCAGAGTCTGCAGAGTACTATTACTAGTAGTTCAACATATACTCAGACAGGAAACCTAGGAAACCTAGGAAGATCTATAGGAGATGAGATGAGGCTCCCTATCTTTAGGGGAGATGGGTCTGAAGACCCTAATCAACACTAGTTCCTATGTGAAATCATATGGAATATTTAGAATGTCACCGACAAAGCTATTAAAAGAACCCAATTTAGTACTACCCTAAGGGATCAGGCACTGAGATGGTACATGAAGCTTATCCAAGGACTTGCACAGCCTAAGCCGTTGAATCAGATCAAGAATGCATTGACTATAGAATTCAAGAAACCCAAATCATAATCACAATGCATTACAGAGCTGAAAGAGATCAAGAAGAATGTAGAGGAACCCGTTTGGGAATTCGATCAGAGATTTAAGACCTTAATAGGCCGATTGACTTTTCAGATCCCAGATGAATAGAACAAAGAGTGGTTCATTGCTTCCCTTTTACCACAAATCAGAGTTTCTCTGATGCAACAGAAGATTGATTTGTAGGATGAGGTGTTGGAGATCGCTATGAAGCTAGAATCAACCCCTATGGTAGAATCCATTTCAGGTATGAGTCAAATCTTGAGTCAGCTAACTAGTTTGTCTCTGCAGGTCGAAGATATGAGAAAATACAAGGGAAAATATAAAAGAGAAGAGATCTGGTGTGTCAAATGCAGATCAAAATTCCATGACAAGGAACACTATCCCCTATTCCATGAATACTTGGTCTCTAGATTTTTGATCCCTTTGAAGCAATCCCCCTTACCTTGGTGCAAGGTATGCCGAAATAGACATCGACCTAGTGAGTGCTATTACATGCAAAAATATGTTTGGACACCCACAAATTTGTATTTCACGTTATGTAAGTCTGTGGGACATGATGATAGGGATTGTAGGGCTTACGATCTCATGCATGAAAGGTCAAAAGACATATACAAAATTCAAGGAGAAGTACAACAAGAAGGAAAAACTACGTAGTATAACTCCCCTGGGAAAGGAAACTTCAATCCTTGTGGTGGATTCAGAGGAGGAGGAGGAGGAGGAGGTATGGGTCAAGGCTAAATATAGATAATATGTTATAGCTGTGCATAGCCAGGACACCTAGCAAGGGACTGTCAGAAGCCTTTTACCACTTGGAGCTATTACAACTCCTTTGAGTATATTATCGAGGAATGTCCAACATTGTTGGTTAAGCTTCAATAAGGATGAGGACCTCAACAGAACCTGTAAGTGCAAATGATATATGCCAAACCTCGCAGAGAAGACCTTTGAGTTGTTGTTATCACTAGAGGAGGTGTTGTTACAGGAGAAGATAGACTGACCCAAGGAAAGGCTGCAGAAGACTCAGGAATCAAGAAAGCTACAGAGTGTAAGTTTTAAACCTGTGAAGTAAAGCAATGCATATAGATTCTTAAGAAAAACATAATTTAATCAATGGATCATTCACATAGTACACAGAGATATTATACCAGAAACCCTCAACCATGAAAAACCTTTCTTATATTCATTATATCGAATTTCACCATTCACTATACAATATATACAATGTTTTTAGGTATTCCGTAGATACCAAAACCCTAATCCCTAAAACCGAGATTATTTTTAGTAAACCGCCAAAAATAGAAAAATCCGCCAAAAATAGTAAAAACCGCCCAAAAAAAAATTCGGGGCACTACGCGTAACTAGGGGGGGCATACCTACCCCCCCTTTCGAACCCCCTAGGAAAGCACCTGATACAAATGACACAAACATAGCACTACTATGAGGGATCATCAGATGCAGTTGTCATATCTGACGTGCCCACACACACACATGCAAATAATATAACACATACCCAACATTCTCCCACTTGTTGTTTTCTTTGCATCCAGGGGTACAGGGGATTATATAGTCAACAATCCACGGCAACAATGCCCATTGTTACTCTACACCAGGAGAAATTTTCTTTGCTCACAGACTTTTTTAATGAATCTGCAACATTCTTCAAAGTGTCAACCTTTTCCAGCAACACCTTCTTTTCCTCAACTATGTCTCTCAGAAAGTGATACTGAACATCAATATGCTTTGTCTTCGAATGATAAGATGGGTTCTTTTCCAGGAATATTTCACTTTGACTATCACAATCTAATATCACTGCTTGTTGTACCAACCCAATACCTAAACACAATCTTTGTAACCATACTGCTTCCTTTCTTGCATGAGTGGCTTCCATGTATTCAACTTTTGTAGTTGAGAGTTCCACTATAGCTTGTCTTTTGCTCATCCAACTGATTTCTCCTCCAAATAGATTAAACACATACCCACTTGTAGATCTTCTGTGATCCACATCTCCAACCCAATCTACATTAACAAATCCATGTATGTCCAACACTCTGTCCAATCCTGGTCTTCCTTGGTAGCACAATCCATAACTGGTAGTGCCACATAGATACCTGAAGACCCTCTTTATTGTTTTCCAATGCTCCTTCCCTAGTTTTGACATATACCTGCTCAAAACTCCCACTGCATGTGCAATGTATGGTCTAGTATAAACCATTGCATACATCAAACTGCCAACTGCACTGGCATACAAAACATGGGACATGTTCTTTTCTTCTTCCCGTGTCTTGGGACACTGATCTGCAGATAACTTTACACCTATAAGAATAGGAACTTTGGCCGGTTTACTTCCATGCATATTAAACCTCTGCAATATTGTCTCAACATATTTTCTCTGATTCAACCAGAGTTTCCTGTTTGCACGATCTCTTTTAATCCCCATTCCCAGAATGAAGTTAGCAACACCGAGATCCTTCATGTCAAATTTGGAGGATAGTTGTGATTTCACTTCCTTGATAACATCCATGTTATTTCCTACCAACAACATGTCATAAACATACAACACTACATAAATGAAGTGATTACCAACCTTCTTGGAATATACATAATGATTAGCCCTACTTCTTACAAATCCCAATCCAAGGATGTATGTGTCAAAGTTTTGGTACCACATCCTAGGTGATTGCTTCAGACCATATAGTGACTTCTTTAGCTTACAGACCAACTCTTTCTTTCCCTTCACTACAAATCCTTCTGGCTGCTTCCTGTAGATTTCTTCTTCCAGATCCCCATGTAGGAATGTTGTCTTCACATCCATCTGTTCCACTTCAATATCAAAAGAAACAACAATAGATAAAGGAAATCTAATAGAAGTTAACTTAGGAACAGGAGAAGAAATCTCACCAAAGTCAATTCCCTCTACCTGGGAATAACCTTTTGCTACTAACCGAGATTTGTATTTCTCCACTTTACCTTGTGCATTAAACTTCTTCTTGAACAACCGTTTGCTACCAACGGATTTTCTTCCAGCTGGAATCACAACTATATCCCATGCCTCATTCTTAGCCAAGGCATCCATTTCTTCAACCATGGCCTTCTTCCAGAGTTTACTATCCTTTGAATTCACTTCTTTCCTAACAGTTCTAGGATCATCATCAGTAATAGATAAAGCAAAATTGGAATGGAAATTAGGTGGACTATACCTTTCTGGTTTCCTTTTATCTCTCACTGATCTCCTCAATACTGTGGTATGAGGTTCTTCTTCTTATTATTATTCTTCTTCCTCTTCTTCAGATGATTCAAATTTTGCATCATCCAACTCAAGCTCTATTTTCTCAGGTTCATCTTGCGTTGGTAGGAATTCCTGTTTGGAAACATCTTTTACCTCTCTGAAAACAACATCTCGACTGTAAACAATCTTCTTGGTTTCTAGGTTCCAAATCTTATATCCTTTCACACCATATTTATAACCAATAAAGATACACTTTTCAACCTTTTTATCCAACTTACTCCTATTTTCCTTTGGAACATGTACATAAGCATCAAAACCAAACACTCTAAGATGTTGAAGAGAGGTTTTCTTTGAATACCATACCTTGTGTGGATTTTTATCATCCAACATTGATGAAGGTGATCGATTGACCAAGTAACATGCTGTAGCCATTACCTCTGCCCATAATTCTTGTCCTAACCCAACACCGCTGAGCATGCTCCTTTATTTTTCCATTAGTATCCTTTCTGCAACTCCATTTTGTTGAGGAGTTTATGGAGTAGTCTTCTTCCTTGCTATACCACACTTCTTACAAAATTCTTCGAATTCATTTCCGCATAATTCTCCACCATTATCAGTTCTCAATACCTTTATTTTCTTCTCTGTTTGATTTTCTACCAAAGCCTTAAACTCTTTAAATTTATCAAATACCTTAGATTTATTTCTAAGAAAATAAATCCATGTGTTCCTTGAAAAATCATCTATGAATGAAACATAATACATAGATTTACCTAGGCATGGAACAAGAATAGGTCCAAACACATCACTGTGTATCAAATCTAAGATCCCCTTTGCTCTCGTAGCACCATATGGAAATATTACTCGATTCTATTTACCATATATGAAATGTTCACAGAAATCAAAATCCAAAGTGCAATTAGACATACCTTCAACCATGCCTTTACCGTGTAGTGTTCGAAGGCCCTTTTCTCCAATATGCCCCAGTCTTCGATGCCATAACATGGTATTTTTTTCAGGGACGATATTGGTCTTGTATTCTTTATTTGTCTACTCAAGGACAACAAAACTATTACACCCATTAGTATAAGTGCTTCCCAAAAACTTGTACAGAGTTCCACACTGAACTCCCCTCATCAACACCATTTCCCCTTGTACCATCTTGCAAGTGTTCTTTCCAAATACAGTATCCACTCGTACATAATCCAACTTTCTTACATATATTAGGCTCCTGGAAAGTTTTGGAATGTGTAGAACCCCAGGGAGTGTTCTAATCCTTCCATCTTTTAGCAACAACTTAACCCTTCAACGTCCCAATATTTTTGTTGTCGATTCATCTCCTAGGAATACATCACCACCATCATATTTTTCATATTCAGAGAACCACTCCCTGTGAGGAGTCATATGGTATGATGCACCTGATTCAATCAACCATACATTGTAGTCTACATGTGTACTTGTAAATGCTAGGTAAACATCACCTCCTTCTTCAGTGGAGGTTTTCGCCTCTGTGGAAGAGGTACTGTCAGATCCCTTTGGTTTTTCAACCTTCTTAGACTTGCAATCTTTCATATAATGCCCTGTTTTACCACACTTCCAACATTTACTCAAATATTTTCCTGGAGACTTAGATCTACCTGTAGATTTATATCTCCACCCCGAAGGCTTACCGGGGTTCCTGTCTTGGGTATGTCCATCTATGCTTTTTCACCTCATCTCTTCAGATAACAAGGGTGTAACTACATCCTCATAATTCAATGTAGATTGAGTGGTACTACCTATTGCTACAACCAGATTATCCCAAGAGTCTGGCAAATAAAATAACAAAGTAATACAATTATATTCTTCTGCAATCGTAATATTAACAGAGACAAGTTGACTTACCAAAGTATTAAAGGCATTTAGATGTTTTGTCACAGAATCTCCATATTCCATCCTAAGATGATACAACTTCTTTTGAAGAAACAACTTGTTTACTAGGGACTTTGATTGATACAAATTCCCCAACTTATCCCATAGCTCCTTGGTTGTAGATTCTCCTGATACATTCAACAACAATGAATCTTCCAGGCAGAGTCGAATAGTATTCCTTTCTCTCCTATCCAACTTCTCCCAATCTTCCTTCGGCATACCAATAGCTAGTGTACTAGTAGTTTGTGTACTAGTAGGTTGTGTACCAGTAGCTTGTTTGCTAGTAGACGGTGTACCAGTAGGTTGTGTACCAGGATCCACAATGATCCATTATTCTTTGTCTACAAGAAGGTCCTCCATCTTGAGCTTCCATAGCTCAAAGTTTTTAACGTTGAACTTCTCTATCTCGATTCTAGATGAGCTCGCCATTCCTCTTTCTATACTCGAATATCCACTGCAAAACCTCCCACTAAACCCAGGTTTATCACAGAACCAAGATAAACTTGATCTATCAAGACTAAGCCAAACCCTCAACAACAAAGGCATCCCTCTGAAGCCAAAAAGGGGCTCTGATACCACATGTAAGTTTTAAACCTGTGAAGTAAAGCAATGCATATAGATTCTTAAGAGAAAACAAAATTTAATCAATGGCTCATTCACATAGTACACAAAGATATTATACCGGAAACCCTCAACCGGGAAAACATTTCTTATATTCATTATATCAAATTTCACCATTCACTATACGATATATACAATGTTTTTAGGTATTCTATAGTTACCAAAACCCTAATCCCTAAAACCGGGATTATTTTTAGTAAACCACTAAAAATAGCAAAAACAGCCCAAAAACAAGTTTGGGGCCCTGCGCCTAACCAGGGGGGGCATACTTGCCCCCTCTTGGGACCCCCCTAGGAAATCACCCGGTGCACATGGAAGAAAAGAGCACTACTATAAGGGATCATCAGACATAGTTTTCATATCTGACGCACCCACACACACACATATAAAGAATATAACACATACCCAACACAGAGAAGACCCTAACTTTTGATGCAAAGAAAGAAAGACATATATTTGAGGAGGCAAGAAAAGAGTTCAAAGTAGACCAAGGATCTTCATCAAAGACACAGCCAGAAGTAATAGAATATGGAATGCCTCTGGCATTCGATCAATCTGCTTCGCCAAAGAAAGGAAACGAGGTAAGCAAGCTCATGGAATTTTTATATACTTGCATTAAGTTGATTCAGGATGAAAGCATTGTACAAGAGATACAAAGTTTAGTCAAACGGTATGAGATAGGAAATATAGACCCCTTACTGAATAGGGAAGTACACCAAATCACTAAAAAGAGGAGGAAAAATAAGGAATTGCACTTGAATGCTCAAATAAGAGAATATGATATAGACTATGTGGTCCTCAACTTAGGGTCAGAGGTCAATGTCATGACGAAGAAAACTTGGGCACTGATGGGAAAACTGAATTTGATCTATTCCCCTATCAGGCTTAGGATGGCTAATCAACAAGTTGTAAGCCCCTTTGGACGATTGGAGCATGTCCCTGTGGACATCGACATAGTAAGAACGTTTTCATAGTTTGAGGTAATTGAGATAGTTGATGATAGTTGTCCTTACCCTGCACTATTAGGAATTGATTGGGATTTCAATAATTCAACTGTGGTTGATTTAAAGAAAAGACGTATGAATTTTGAAAGAGATGGCCATAGGTTCATTGTACCTTTAGATCCATATGAAGTCCAGTGATACACAGAGCCCATCAGAGAGGAAGACTACGCATATGAGCTGGAAAACATATACAAACTAACAACTAGACAATAGGATTACATTAATCCTAGGGTTGATGGAAACCTAAGCTGGCGAAGTGACAATGCATGTTCATCAAACTTAGAATAAGCACTGGAGAACTGGAAGAATAAAATGTAAGAAGTATCTACAAGAATATGTGCTAGATTAACCAGAAAAGTTCGATGGATCGACAGAACAGTAAGGAACTTACCCACCTTTGATGGTTTTAATCCTCTACAAACTTCTTGTCTGAATTTGAATAAAGTGTACCAATGAAACAAAGATTGTTGGGAATGGATGAGTCCCTAAAAGCCACACCAACAAGATGGTCGGGGACACACAAAAACAAAATTACAGAATGGGTATAATGTCATACCTTGATGATAGTGCGGTTCTCAGCACAGGTAGAAGGTTGTGAAGTTCGATACATAGGTCGAAGCTGACCAAAGGACCATGTGAAAATTTGCGAAGAATCCTGGAGAAACATTCCTCAAGAGCAGTGGGTGCATAAATTCATTAATACACTAGACATGACACCTATCAATTGGTACCTTCAAGCAGAGTTGCACCTCATCACTACAAATTGGGAAGGTATGACTTAGAATTTTGTAACCACCTTCTTATTTGAAAGTCAATATCCTTTGGTGTATCAAGCATTGCATATTGTAATATAGAAAGTATTTGAGGAGGCATCTAACCTCCCTTTGGAGCAAGAAGAGGATGAATGGACTGCGCCTCTCCAAAACCTGCAAGGCTATTACAACATCAATTTTGATGAAGACAATGATCCAAGAAAGGTGAACATCATAGAAACAGAGGGCCAAAGAGATGTGGAAGGCCCAGGAGTTGAATAACCATTAATTGGAAAACCAATAAATATTAAGAAGGTCAATATTGGAATAGAACAGACACCGAATCTTGCAAATTTTGGAGATTATTGGGATGCTTCCACTATTGACAAGATTACAGAATTACTGGATGAATATCAAGACTTGTTTCCAACCAAGTTCACTGATATGAAGGGCATTAAATGACCTATGGGAGAGATAAGGATCCCTTTGAAACCAGATGCAAGACCATTCAAACAGATACCCTACAGACTGAAACCCTAAATATAAGGAGAGAGTGAAGATTGAGCTCGACATAATGCTGGAAGCAGGGATTATAGAACCTGTGGAAGAATCAGAATGGATTAGCCCTATGGTGGTGCAAGACAAGAAGACAGGAGAGATCAGGATATGTGTAGATCTCAAGAATATGAATGATGCATGTTTTCATGACCCCTTCCCTACACCATTCACTGATGAAGTGTTAGATAATGTGGGAGGCCAGGAGGTATATTCTTTTACAGATGGATTCTTGGGATACCATCAGATCCATATTTCCAAGGAAGATCACCATAAGAACACATTTGCAATAGAATGGGGGTCCTATCAGTATACAGTGATTCCATTTGGATTGAATAATTCCCCGGCCATCATTTCTAGGGTGGTGGTCGAAGCATTCAAGGAATTTCTGCATAAATTTCTAGAAGCATATTTTGATGATTGGACTGTTTTTAGTTTATTGAAAAATCATATTGAATGTCTAAGGCTAATGTTGGAAAAATGAAGGCAGTGTCAAATTGCCTTGAATATGAAGAAATGAATCTTCTTCTCACCATTTGGAGTGTTGTTAGGTCATATTGTATGCAAGCAAGGATTGTTGGTTGATCCATCTAAAATTTCCATTATTGTTGATCTACCCCCTCCTACTTCAATCAAACAACTGCACACTACACTGGGACATACTCAATACTAAAGGAAGTTCATTAAAGGATATGCCGAGATTACAACACCCATGGAGAAGATTTTGAAGAAAGACTGTCAGTTTAGTTGGATGGAAGAGTGCTAGCAGAGCTTCGACACACTGAAACAGAAAATGGTTAATGCGCCTATTCTGGTCTTCCCAGATTGGAGCAGGGATTTTCATGTGTATGTCGATGCATCTTATATTTATTTAGGAGCAGTGTTAGCACAACCCCAGGAAGGAGATATTGACCATCCATTAGCCTTTTCCATTAGGAAGCTATCAACTGTTGAGATCAATTACACCACTACAGAGAGAGAGGGGTTAGCCATGGTGTATACATTGCAGAAATTTCGCCACTACTTATTGGGAGGACACTTTAAAACATTTATTGATCACTCCGCGCTAAAATACCTATTCAAGAAGCGAGTGTTGAGGGGGATAATATGCAGATGGCTTCTGCTATTTCAAGAATATGACTTTGAGATCATAGTAAATCTAGGAAGAATGAACAAAGGTCTTGAACACTTGTCGAGGTTGGAACATGGAGAAGAGCCGAACAATTTGGAGGATGCAATGACGAATGCACAATTACTGGCCATTAGAAATATTGATGCCCACTTTGAAAAGATAGTCTAGTTCCTGTCAACAAGAATGGCACCTATTGAATATACAATTCCCTAGAAGAAACAACTAGTAGTGCACGTTGCAGACTTTTCACTTATAGCTAAACAACTATACAAGATGGGACCTCATGAGATATTGAGAAGGTGTGTTATGATCCTCACAGAAGCTCATGAAGGCATCGCATGAGGACACTATGCAGGGAAAGTAACCGTGCAGAAGGTTCTTAGAGATAGCCTTTGGTGGCCTACCTTACACAAAGATGATAAAGACTATTACAGAGCTTGCGATGTATGCCAAAGAGTTTGGAAACCATACAAAAGAGATGAAATTCCATTAGCACCACAACTCACCCTAAAAGCAATTGAGAAATGGGCCATCGAATTCGTGGGACCTATAAACCCACCAGGAAAGAGCACATGAGAAAGGTACATAATTACAACAACAAAGTACTTGACCAGATGGGTTGAAGCAAGATCTGTTAAGGACTCTAGTGTAACTATAGATGTGTGTTTCATATTTCATGACATCATAACCAGGTTTGATGCCCAAAGATCCCTATGAGTGATCAAGGAACACATTTCATAAATAAGATTGTTGAAGCCTTGACTGAGGAATTTGCATTCCACCATCAAAAGAGCACACCTTACCATCCACAAGAAAATGGGACTGTTGAAGCATTCAACAAGATCTTGGAGACAATGCTGATGAATATTTGCAGTGTGAACAAGGATGACTGGGATTTAAGAGTAACAACAATTCTATGGGCCTATAGAACCACTTGAAAAAAATTAACAATGCAAACCCCTTTCAAGTTGGTTTATGGTCTCGAAGCCATTGTCCCAATGAAATACCTAGTACCAAGCCTAATATATGTTGCCTTTACAAATATGGATGACGTTGGTGTTGTTCAAGAGAGGCTCACGTAGTTGGTCGAACTCGAAGAAGACAAATTTATTGCAGGATTCCATCAACGAGTACATAAGGAAAGAGCGAAGGCCTAACATGACATGCACATCAAGAAGAAGGAATTTAAACAAGGTGATCTAGTACTGGTATATGAAAGTAAGTTCATAAAACATCCTGGGAAGTTCATAATGCATTGGTTTGGGCCATATCAGATCGCCTATGTTACAAAAGGAGGAGTTGCGCAGTTGAATACTTTGAAGCAAGAATGGAAGGAAGGATTAGTGAATGGGAGCCGGTTGAAATTGTATTATGACAACCTGTTTCCCCGCAAATATAAGTAAAAGAATAATTAAAAGGGTCTAGGTACCAGGTGCAGTTGAAACTGGGTACCAGACACAGAAATGACAATTTTCACAAGGAAGGAAGGAAATGAGGCATAAAGCAAAAAGCGAAGGCTGCACTGCGCAGTCTGAAGTCGAAGTAAAACTGAAAGGTTAGATATGAAGTGCCTTGAGACACATCATAGGTGAGTGTTAGGGGCCTGTTGGACCTTGGTTAAGGAAATAAGCGAAGATCAAGGAAGAAAAGGCAAAATTTGACTGTTACTGGGTCGAAGTGAGAAAAAGAGAAGAAAAGAAAGATCAAAGTAAAAGGAAAAAATTCATTAGATGAGGAGATCGAGGATGACATATCAACAATAAATATGGATCGTGGAAAAATCAGCAAGAGGAAAAAGCCACCATTGGATACTTTGGAGCACCGTGCAAGATGGAAGGAAATATAGGTTGGCGAAGCCCTAAAAATGCGGGTCAAGTTGACCTAAGGTTTTAGACACCTAGGGTTTTGGTATTTAGGGTTTTGTACCCTAGGTTTCAACCTAAGGATGTCAGTGAGTGATTGTAATGTATAAATAGAGGTCAAGAGGACCTCAGATGGGTTGTTGTCATTGCTGTTACTATTGTTGGTGTTGTGATTGTTGTTGTGTGATCGAGAGAATAACATCGTGGGAGCGAGAAGTGTTGAGTTTGAGAGCCTTCTGTATTGTAATATATTCAACTGGGTGCGAAGGTGAATTCCTACAGCTAGGTGCGCAGGAAGGGGAGAGACAAAGAGGAGAAGAAACAATATCTGCTAGTTGAGAGCGCAGACAAGAATTGTATGCTTCATCTTAATACATTATAAAGCATAGTTCTGTGGATGTATCCCTAGAGAGAGGGTGAACCACATATATCTTGTGTTGTATGTGTGATTGGTGTTTTGTTCTTTGTTATTGGTATACTTCTATTGCATTACTGTGTTAGATCCGAAAGATATATCTTGCATAGTAGATCCTAGGAAGATAAAGAATACTATATTGTTGTTTGTTGATCACTTTGAACCCACTTTACATCCCTTCTGGTTGTAGACATCTCTGTCATGCAACCCCCACATAGCTTCTTTGGGTGAGACTGCATATTCCTCGCAGGTGTTGTCAAAAGGGACGGTATCTAGGGCTTGTTGGTGCGCTCTTGGAGTTGAACCCTGGGTCTACCCTTGTGTCAACAAGAACTTTGGGGATTTTACCTCCCTTACAATGAACTTTCTCAGTTCACCAAACTCATGAAGTACGAATGAATCCAAGGGTTAACTCCCACACTCTTTCCCATATCCAATGGTCACAAAAAACCATGGCTTCTTCCGAACAGATTTTGTCTGTTCATCTTCCAAACAAGGGAACTTTCCCTTTCAATATTTCAACCTCAATACTCTTCCTCAGCTTTGTTAGATCTGAAAGGTTTAAGATATTTTCTCTCTTTCTCTTGAACTTAACACTTGGAAGATTCCTTCCATGCACCCCTTACGCTCATTCCTCAACTCTAGAACTTAATTGGTTCTTGGTCTCTGCCTACCTCGTAGAGAGCCTATGCATACATGCACTATCTCTCCTAAGATTTAACAGACTCCCTCCTCCAAGGGACTTATAACGATTATGAGTGTTGACATGCATAAATGAAACTGTGCCTAAGGTCGATGAACTCACAGTTCGTGGATCTAGCTAAAGCCACCACAGGGTGCAAGCATTTACGAATACAAAACATGTCCAATCAATACTTTCTTGAATACAAAATTTAAACAAGAATAAAGAGATACAGTATAACCATTAAGAAAACATATACATCCCTGGGTCATTCATAGTATATCCCATTTCATTACATAATTACAGCTTAATTTGACAGGGTATGAGAATACTTATCTATTACAAGTTGCATCCAACCAACTAACTGTGGGTGTGCACCTTTCCACCCAACCATTGGCTCAGAGGCATTCACTCTTAGCACTCTGGCCACCCTTGTGCCAAGCCATGATATCACTAGGGAATTTAAGCCATCTCTCAGAGAAACTCTCTCTATCACAATGACCCTGTGAGGTTTATCAGAGTCTTCCTCAGCATCAAGCTCACGTTCGGGTCCTTCAGGCCGTGTTCTTGGCACTTACTTTGGGTTCAAACAACTCCCTTATGATATTGTTCTCTCATACCATGTATCCTCTCTTTTTGTATTTGTATGTATCTTACCTTCCCTCCTCTGGAAGGTATCTGATCTGTCCTATTCCTTCTGTCAGAAGGAAGCTCGGGCCTGCAAGTCTCTGTGGTACTTTGAGATGACATCCTGCAGCTAGACCATGTTTCCATTCATGGAGGTGGTTGATGATTCAACCATTGGTACTTTCTTTACTAACTGATTTCTTTCCTCTAGAGATATCATGGCTCATACTTCAAGGCTTCACCCCCCAACAATTAACTATGGGAAGTTTAACAATAATACATTTACATTGTTCACATGCCATAGCATGTTAATCCTATTTTATGATTAATTACAAGCTAGGAAAAATAGGGGTGTTATAGGGAGCATGAGTGACATGACTTAAGTATTACATCAGAGTGTTTCCATCAGTACCAAAGGGGGATATTGTTGATTAATTGGTTGGTTGTCATTCATGTCAAACCTTGAAGAAAGTTCGGTAGCACAATGGTTTGGGTAATGGACTCAAGTTTGTTTGATGGATAATGGTATAAGTTTTGATATATTTATAGGTAATACTATTCTATATATATAGTACATGTCATTCCATTTCCGGTGGTATGTGGAATGTCACATAACTCCTCACAGTTAGATATTTATGGCCATGTGAAGTTGGAGAACCCTCATGAGTCATCTTGAAGCCGCAAAAGGTCAAAGTAGTCAAAGTGGTTGCAAAGAATAAATTATTTAAATAATAAAGTGAATTGATGAGTGTACTATAATTCAAAGTGGATATAAAATAAATTATTTAAATAATAAAGTTAATTTAGAAATTACTAAGTGGACAAGTGGTTAGAAGTGGGTTAACCCTAAAATACAGAAACTGGGTTAAGATGGTTAGAAGGTAATTTAAATAATAAAGTGAAGTGATAAGTGTACTATAAGTCAAAGTGGATAAAAAATAAATTATTTAAATAATAAAGTTAATGGATAAATTACTAAGTGGGAAAGTGGTTAGAAGTGGGTTATCCCTAAAATAAAGAAAGTGGGTTAAGATGGTTAAAAGGTAGCCCCTTGAGGAAGTTACATGAAAGTATACATAAGAGGCAAGGCTCTCTCATTTTAATCACACTTGAGAATATTGAATATCTACAAGTGAATGAGGTAACCAAAGGATGTATAAGATGAATTTAAGAGGGAAGGTGAAGTAAACAAGGCCGAAATTCAATGGAGGATAAATTATTTTGATGATGCTTTCTAAGGTATGTTATTTACAAGTCATCTCACCATTTTCGCAATAATTTTTTTTATTGAATGATTCAGACCGTTAAATTGGGAGGTAATTGAGGAAACATATCCAAGTAGCCATGATAAAATTTCAGCTTGTAGTTCATTGCGTTTTTTGAGTTACACTCCATGGAAAATAGGGTTTGTGGCTAGTCCTGAAACTAGTGTAAAACAGGTGTTTCGGGTAAAAACGTCATAACTTCTTCATAACAGATCCAATTTTAGCAAGACAAAATGTATTGGTTAGTGTACAGTCTATAGTATTATGTGTACAATTTTTCGATCCATAAAAAAATATTCCGTGTGGGGTACACTCTCCAAGTTTGCTCTCTAGAATAAGCCATAATTCAACAAGGTATGCCATTTTTGCTATAACTCCTTTTCTTAGAGGTTCCAAGTAGTGAAACCTGGAGGAATTTCATAAAAGACACTAAAGAACATTGTGTACTATTTTCATATCTTTATTCGTTATAGGTACATAGTTATTATTATTTAAGGTCAACATTGTTGACTAATCCAAAATTAGTCATGTGAGACTAAAGTAAAGTTTGATGAAAATGCTAGTCTCTTGTTGTTAAAGTTAAGGAAGGTTTGGCAGTATGTGATCATATACACCAAGTCTATTAAATAGTTAAAAATTAGATTTGGATGATGAAATTGAAGAGGGCTTTTGGTTGAGGTACATGTTGGGCACATGGTTGAGACAAGTAGTTGATGAGTTGGCACATACATGAGGTGTATAGTTGATGATTTTGATACATATTGATGAGTCATATTTTATGTGTATTTGATGCATGATTGGCACATATTTGGTGCATGGTTGATGCACTCATTGATGGTACAGTTTGGTGCATGGTCGATGCACTTGTTTATGATGCAGGTTGATTACAGGTTGTTTGGTACAAGTTTTTATAGGTTGGTTCGATGCAGGTCAGTGGTACATGTTGTTACAGTGGTATATCTCACAGTGATAGTGTGATAATGGTTCCATTATTCTACTTCTACATTGATGCACTCGTTGATGGTACAGGTTGAGGTACAGGTTGGTGCATGGTTGATGAAATTGTTTATGGTATAGGTTTATTATAGGTTGTTTGGTATAGGATGTTGTAGGTTGGTTGGTTGCTGGTTAGTGGTACAAGTTTTTATAGTGGTATATCTCAAAGTGATAGTGTGACAATGGTTCCATCATTCTACTTCTATGTCAGGGAGGTTGGACGGGGAATGGACAGGTGGTTGTAGCCACCTTCTGGTTGTAGCCAGAGAACATAGGGGGTTGTAGCCTCCTTATAGTTGTATCCAGAGAATTGGGGGGTTTTGGCTTCCCTTAGGTTGTATCTTGAGAAACTAGGGGGTTGGAGCCTCCTTCCAGTTGCATTTGGAAAACAAAGGAAATTGGTTCTTCCAATGAATGTAATTCTTAAATACATATATAGAAATTCATTCTATGGTTTTCTCCTGCTTTTGGTTTCCATGTAAAAACACTGGTGTACTGTGTATGTGTATGATTTCTCATTTGTTCATTGTTTATTTACTCTACAACTATTGAATGATAATTCTACATTGATATAACACTTGCATTTTATGGATTAATTTCTCTATTATTGATTTACCCCCTGTCATTAATCCAACAATATTATCACTCCTTCTCACAAAAAGAATAAATACGCTAAACTCAAAAGAGCGATGGCCGATAATGAGTCCATTCCTATTAATTATGAATAAATCATTGATTTAGATGAAATCAATTTGAATAATAAGAGGAAGAAATCAAATGTTGTTGATGATGTTCAATAATCCATTTTTATCTCTGATCATTATAATGAAATTCCTAAAAGTAACAGAGAAATAATAACAACAGGTGATGATCTAAAGGATGGTGTTATGAAAACAACACATAATGGCATTCAAAATAGATTGAGGATGGTGGAAAAATGAAAATAAAATAAAATAAGTACTAGAAGAGATAGAATAAATGGTCATTTGTCTAAAATCTCAACCTGAAGAAACTAAGAAAAATGAAGAAGCCTAGAAGATCCAATTAACTAAAAGATAAGAATCAGGTCACATGTTGGAAATGGAAAGTATTGACATAAAAAAGATAAATGAAAGTACTAATTCAACCCTAATGATTCAAATTGAAGAATTTAATAAAAAGGAAGAAGAACATAAGATCCAATTAATTAAAAAGGAAGAATCATTCCATAGGTTGGAATTGGAAGCCATCAACCTCAAAAGGATTCAACTCGAAAAGAAGGAAGAAATAAAAAGATTGAAGAATGAAGTTGTTGATATAACAAAAGATATAAAAGAGTTAAAGACATATGACAAAGCTAATAACTACATAGAAGTCTTGGATGATACAAAATAAATAGTAATCAATATAAAGAGTCAAATTGAAGGAGTTCAGGAAAAATAAGAAGCCTTGAAGATTCAATTGACTAAAAAGGAAGAAACATGTCACATGATGGAAAGGGAAGTTATCAACCTTAAAAAGAAGAATGAAAAGACAAAAGAAACTGTCAAATTCTAGAATAGCTGAGATATCCTAGATAGGATCTCGAGCAATCAAAGACCAACTGATGAGAAAATCGGTCTTGGATACAATAAGAAAGGAGAAGGTGGAAAATGGAGCACCATTCAAAAACATGATAAAGGATCATATTCCTCAAAACAAAAATATACAGTCACAAACCTAAAACAAACCATGAATTTTTTCAAGGAAGGAAGTTATAAAAGTCTAAAATAAGAAACATATCAAAAGTCAGACTTCTCATGTCAAAACAGAACAAAGTATGGAACCACATTCAATGGATATTTCTTTTCTTCTAATAACTTTGGTCACAAAGAAGAATGCAATAATATTGAAAAGAAAAATTCAGGAAGGTCCAATAACTCAATGAGATGATGGAGATGCAATTATGTTGTCCACACAACAAATTTTTGTCATACGATGAGATGTTACAACTGTTATAGTTTGGTCACAAATCCCAAAACTAGAGAAAATCAAGAAGTCAAACCATGAGAAATAATTTAGAAAAGTCAGGAATAAAATCTAATGAAGGTTGTAAGAAAAGAGGAAATGACAAGTCTGAACGAACAAATCTAGAAAAGAAAGATCCTAGAAACACAATATCTCATGAAACATTATGGAGAAGAAAATATGAAATAGAAAACAAGAGAGATGATATGGCACATGAAAATGAAGAAGTTTCACTTACACAGAATAGTGATGAATATTCAATAGCATATGAATGAGAAGAATTGAGTAGTGAAAATCTTGGAAGTTTTTCAATGTTATTTTCATGAACTCTTAAATTTCTCCTCATAAAAAAATATGTATAAAAGTAAGGAAAAACATGATTAATAATATGGAGTGCATCAGCATGGTTAGAATACAATTATAGCCTAAGTCTCTTGACAAAATAAAGCATGTTTTAAGTATTTGAGGCAGTAGTACAAACAAACAGATGAAAGGACCAATTCAATCTTATTTCTAAGGGACATAAGTTGAAATTGGTTTCTATAGAGTTGAAGGACCAAGAATAAGATATTAAATTGGTTGAAAATTGGAAATTAAATTAATTGGTGTCGATCAATGGTATTCTTGAGAAATATAAGAATATCAACAAGAATAAAGAAACAAAATATTAGTGAGATTCACACCCTTGTCCTTTAGGACAAAGGAGAATACAGTAAAACCCTATGAGACAATAAAAACTTAGGGGGAGTATTTAATTTGGTCATGAAATGAGGAATTCATTTGATCCAAAAAGGATCTAGAGAAGACTAAGGACAAGTCAGAAATTCCACAAGCATCTCAGGAAACTCAGAATGGCCTCAGCAGATAGAGAGAGGGAAAAAATTCAAAGTCCTCAAAACTCAGTGAAAATGGCATCATCACAAAGAGAGTGTTGCAAGATTTCCAACAACATAAACAACTCGTCAAACAAAGTTACAGATCAAAATATATTCTCGGTCAAAGTTTGGTCAACCTGGCCCAGTCAACAGGGGATGAGTCAACATCCATACTGCTGACATCAACATCAATATCAATGATGTCAGCATCTGTAAAATGTATGTGACACATGTAGGAGGTGACATGTGTCATGATGACGTGAGAATGAAATCATCATGGTGACATGGAAACACCATTGGCTAACACGTGTCACTCGTTTTTGGATTTTTTGGGTCAATCCATCGACCAATGAAAAAGGGCCACGTCGCAGTCTATACATCCACATGGTATAACATAAGGTGACGTTGTAGGATGATGTGGCAGGATGAGGTGGCAAGTGATGTGGTAGACTGACATGACATGTCACTGTATAGGTGGTTGGCGTGGCCCAATGGTTGGTTTCCAAATAGCCTAGTCATTGGCTACCTCATGGCAGTGGAAAAATGCCCAATAAGGGCTCGAGAATCAAAATTCAAAAATTAAAAACGAGAGGCTCCACCAAATCTGGTGGATCCCACCAAATATGGTGGCCCAACAGACCAATCTAATCCTCCTCCAATGTTGGTGAAACCACCATATTCATTTATATATATAATTTATAAAAACAACTAAAAAGGGAAGGCCCGTGGGCTCGACCCTGAGACCTACCCTAATGCATACGCCTTAACTATAGCTCTTCCATCCTTGGGCCAAACGACCCAATTGTTTATATCACCCATGATTTTTATTTAAATTTTGAAATCTCCCAGTGCATGGGGGAGGTGTGCGATGGTACGACTATGCACAGTTTTTGAGACATTTTTTTGGAATTAATTGCAGGTTGTAGCGCACAAAAACTGAGACAAAATTTATCTTGGACCGAGAAGTTCTAGAGTCAGATTGAGGCATGGAGACAATCATTTTTGGGTAATTCGAGCCACAAATTCAACGGTGTTGTCTATTTTTTGATTTGAGTAAATCTTCTACAATTTAATTCCATAATGAGGTATACTTATGTATTTTTCCAAATTCTTTTGCTGAGTTAATAAAAAGGCCTACCCATTTTAGAACAAGACCCGAATACGTAGTCCAGCAGGGACAAATTCCATTATCAAGTTTTTTTGTTCATATTTTATTCTTATGTCTCTTCATTATTGAGCTTTTCCTTCTTTAATGATGCACTTTAATTTATTCTCATTTAATACAATTCTTTACAAGTCACTTTGATGAAAAGATCCTGGATCATGTTGGTATCAAAGCATTCATCTTTGACATGAATTGTTGAGTGTGAATGCTTACTAGGGCCAAGCATAATCATGTTTAAGTAACTCTTAATAATTTCAATCCCAAAGTTGGTCATGCATCCTGAAGAAAGAAAATGGAAGAAGAGGACAAGCGTGATGAACATGAGAAAAAATTCCATATGGTATTTTATCGCATGTCAAAAATGGTTGAACGAATGTATGGAGACTACGAGAAGAGGATGAAGAAGAAATGGAAGAAAAAGGAAGAACACGCCGATGATGATGCTTCGGTAAATCAAGGGGATGGAGGATACCCTCTTGATCCTCCATATTCACCATCGAGTTCTAGTTCTTTTTCCTCTAAGCATTCTCTTCATACTCATCATTCTAGACATAAGGCTTATTTTAAGAAACCATTCTTAAATCATGATGTAAAATTTTCTTTACCTATGTTTAATGGAGATGTTAATCTTGAAAATCTAGATAATTGGATCCGACAGGTTGAGGTATATTTCCATGTTCAACAGATTGATGAAGAGGAAGTTAAAGTGCAACTAACTTCTCTTCGGTTGGAAGGAACTGCTCTTGTATGGTGGGAGAGAAAACTACAGGACAAAATTAAGTGTGGTAATCTACTTTCCTCATGGTCAAAATTTAAATCAATGATAAGGAAGAAATTTTATCCATTGGGTTATTTAGATAAAGCAATGATGGAATGGAAAACTTTAAGACAAAGTAAAGGTCAAACTGTACAAAGTTTCAAAAAATAATTTAGGAAGAAATCTCTTGCATTAAATATTCCTTTGGATTCTTATGAAACTTTAATGAAGTATATTGGTGCACTTCACAGTTATATTCGTCATAGTTTTCTATTGTTTAACCCCACCAGTCCTGACGAAGTTTATGTGCAAGCCACTCACCTTGAGAACAAGGGAAAGCATGTTCAAGAGGGTCCCACAAAGAAAGATTTTGATCTCCCACATAAGGCATTTAATAAGTTTAAAATGAAGGAAAAGAAGACCGGAACGGTAAATAAATAAGAAGGAAATCCATCTTGCACTCATTGAAAGAAAAGTGGTCACGATAATGAACATTGTTGGAAACTACATCCAGACAAGAGATTGAAACAGTTGAGTGGAAAGGGGAATACAAAAACCATTTCTACAATGCAACAAGAGCATGGTTCTGATTCAGGAGATGAAGGAAAGATAACAATGGTTGGAGTACAAGGAACATATTCCCTTCATGCTAGTTCAAATTCCAATAATGAATCTCATGATGATGAACGGAGGAATGAATTATTTCACATAAGAGTTGTATCTAAACACACTAAGTTATATAGACTATTTGATTTGGGTTCCCAAGTAAACTTGATATTTGAAGCACTTGTCAAAAATATGGGTCGTCAAATGAAACCACATCCAAGGCCCTATCCTCTTGTTTGGGTATGTGATAAATAAAAGCTTAATGTCACCAAACAATGTAGGGTCATATTTTCTATTTCTTCAAAGTTGATTGATGAAGTGAATTTGGATGTTGTACCACTTGATATAGGGTAATTACTGAACATCAAATCTAGAAGCCGGCTATGGCTCTACTGGTTACCAATGCAGTGGTTTCCCATCCATTAGGTGGATCTCCGAGGAACTAATTATCCTGGGTATCTTGCTGCTAGGTATGCTCTTAGATATACTCCTATCCATGCTGCTAGTACTAGTGGTGCATCTCCTGAATCAACCAAACCAACTTACCTAGGCGGTAAGATGTGGTAGGCTAAGGTTGGTGCATCTAGATCTGGAAATGGATTTGTATATGTATAGACTGAACCGGTGGCATGGTGTTGGGGAGTCCTTATATTTATGATAGAAAAGAAGTCTTATTTTTCCATGAGAAAAAATACCACCTTACTAAGGGGGCGGCAGGGGGGGTGGAATATATTGTTAGAACTCACATCATGAGGGTAAACAAAACACTTGTTAGTGCAGGAAAAATGAAGAAACTCATAAACACTAATAAAAGATATGTACTCATGGTCCTAAGGGAGAAATATGGTGAAACATCCGATTCTTTAAAAGGATGTGATCCTTCTCATAAGAAAGAATTAATTGATATTGCTTCTAATTATGATGATATTTTCAAGAATCCAAATGGATTACCTCTTAAGAGGGAGATACAACATGAAATACATATTCAACGGGATTTTCTCTTCTTAACGTGGAAATGTACAGGATGTCAGTTGTAGAGATGAAAGAGATCAAGAAGCAGGTACAAGGATTATTAGATCAAGGGGTCATCAGATCCAACTCATATCTGTGTGGTTCTCTGATCATGATGGTGCCAAAGAAAGATGGCACACAGAGAATGTGTGTTGATTATTGGGCCTTAAATAAAATCACGGTGAAAAATCGATACCCTCTTTCTCGTATAGATCATTTACTTGATCAGTTAAATAATGTTGTTTATTTCACTAAGTTGGATTTATGTAGTGGATACCATCAGATTAGGGTTGCAGAATAGGATGCATGGAAGATTTCCTCTAAAACCAAACATGGATTGTTTGAGTGGTTAATTATCATGGATGATTTTAGGGGCTAAATTTCACTCATGGGATAATTTTCCATGGTTTTTCCACAAACAAGATTCGCTATTTTACAAATTATTCGCCCAAATTCTATAGGATAAAATTATTTACCTTAAAAATCGCCAAACTTTTATAAAAACTATATAAAATCCATATAAATTTGAATATTTTTACAAAAATATCACCAAACATTTATAGTTGGCATATGACAGATTAGTAAGATTCACCAAGGTTTCTACATTTTAAAACAAATTTCCATCCTTAAAATCATCCCTATTAGTTATGCCATTTGGGCTTTGTAATGCTCCAACGAACTTCATGTGTGTGATGAATGGTGTATTTAGGCCTTTTGTAGATGATTTTGCGATTGTATATTTAGAAGACATTGTTGTTTTTAGTGGGACTTGGGATGAACATGTGAGGCATGTAAATAAAGTATTGGATACTTTGTAAAGAGAAAAGTTGTATGTAAAATTGTCCAAATGTGAATTTGGAAAGACTTCACTTGTGTACTTAGGTCATATTGTAGGAGGAGGACAACTAAAAATTGATCCTTCCAAGATTGATGTAATTGTAAATTGGCCTGAGCCCAAAAGTGTAACCGAGATACAAATCTTCTTAGGTGTAGTCCAGTATTGAAGGAGGTCCATTTCAAACTTCTCCTTTATAGAATCTCCTTTACATTCCTTAACCAGTATGAAGAACACTTTTCAGTGGGGAGGAAAGCAACAAAAATATTTCGACACTTTGAAGGAAAATATAGGTACTGCACTAGTATTAGCACTGCCGAATCTTCAACAACCCTTCGAGATCGAGACAAATTCTAGCGGATATGCCATGGGTGAAATATTGATGCGATATCGTAAGCCTATATGTTACCACTCTGAAACGTTTAACCAAGTTGTTGTTAACTATCCTACATATGAGAAAGAGTTGTATGCATTAGTTCAAAGTGTAAAGAAATGGAAGCACTAGTTGTAAGGGAAGGAAAGAATTGTACATACAGATCATCAACCCTTATAGTATCTCCAAGAACAAACCAAACTGCAACAATATCAACATTACATAATGATGGGTTTCCTACAACAATTTCATTTGGTAATCAAGTACAAAAAGGGTACAAGTAACAAGGTAGTTGATATGCTTTATAGACCTTCAATTACTTCTTCTATTATTTTGAAGAATGCTTTTTCATCTCATGATAGCTATGTGGAACAATATGCCATTGATGAAAATTTTAAAGAAGTATATGAGAATATAACCCATGGTGCACAGGTAGAGAACTATTTTCTGTAGGGAAAACTGCTCTACCATCTTGGAAAGATATGTATTCCTACAAGTGAACGAGTCCATGTAATACAAGAAGCTCACACTTCCCTTGTGTCTGGGAATTCTGTGGTAGGAGAAACTATGGTTGATTTACAGAGGTTTTGTTACTGGCCTCAAATGAAAGAAATTGTAACTAAATATGTAAAGGGGTGTGTGATGTGTTCTACTTATAAGCCCACTAATATAAAACTTGGGCTATACTCACCACTACCTGTTCCATCCCATCCATGGGAAAGTATCTCCATGGATTTTGTAAGGGGTTTACCAATGTTGAAAAGGGGTCATGACTAAATGTATGTTGTAGTGGATAGGTTCAGAAAGATGTGTATCTTAATGCCATATAAAAATAATATCACTCCTGATAATACTGTTAATCTCTTCTTTCAGTATGTTTGGGTTCACTTTGGGTTACCCACATCCATTATCTCAGATCGAGATACTTGATTCCATGGGGATTTTTGTACAAGCTTGTGGAGAATGATGGACACCAATTTGAAGAGGAGAACTTCTTTCCATCCATAGATCGACAGACAGACAAAGGTTGTTAACCGAACAATGGTACTTTTTCTTCGAGGCTACTACAACATGAATCCCAAGTTATGGGATGAACAAATACCCTATGTACAATATTCTTAACACTGATCCTTACATTCCTCCACTCAGTGTTATCCTTTTGAGACATGTTTTGGGTACCTACCTAAAGTTCCTTTGGACTTGATGCATGGGAGAGATTCCAATTCAAATGAAGAAAGAAATGAAGACAGAGCCTGCAAGTACATCCATAGGATCCAAAAGGTACATCAATCACTCAAGGAATAGTTGGAGAAAAGTTGAGCACAATATAAATCTCGGGATGAAAAACACAGGGTTGATCATTAGTTCTAGGTTGGAGACCAGGTATGGCTTCACATCAACAATTAAATATTGAAGGGTAAGAAACTCAAACCCATTCGTTATGGACCCTTCACTATTTTGGAGAAAAGTGGTACCAATAATTTTCATCTAGATCTTCCACCTTATATGCAGATCTACTCAGTTGTAAATCTAGAGAACTTGAAACTTGTTGAGCCTCCCATGATCATGGATTAGGATGAGGAATTTTGAATACCTTCAGTTGATAAATTTTCTCCTAAGTATTTGGATGAGTTAAGGTAAGATATCATCCTGGACAAAAGGATGATGACTTCACGTAGGGGTGATGTCGATTATCTTTGAGTAGGATTAAAAGGCACACATTCAAGAAAGTAAACGTGGATTGAGAAGGACAAGGTGAGAGAACTCTTCCCTCACTTATTTGTTGATTGATGAAAGATTTTGGTGGTCCATAAATCTCTCAGTGGGAAGGCATGATCCAAAAAGGATCCCGAGAAGACTAAGAACAAATCAAAACTCGCAGAGGAAACTTAGGAAGCTTAGAATGGCCTCAACAGATAGAGAAAGGGAAAAAATTAAAAGTCCTCAAAACTTAGTGATGGTGGTATCATCACAAAGAGCACATCACAATATTTCCAACAACGTAAATGGATCATCAAATGGAGTTACATATCAAAATATATTCACGGTCAAAGTTTGGTCAACCTAGCTTAGTCAGTAGGGGATGAGTCAACATTTGTACTGATGATATCAACATCAGTACGTATGACATCAACATCTCTACAATGTATGTGACATAGGCAGGAGGCGACACATGTCATGTTGACATCAACATGGTGATGTGGTAGCACTAGAGGCTGCCATGTGTCACTCATTTTTGGCTTTTTTGGGTCAATTCATGGACCAATGAAAAAGCACCACATGCCAGTCCATATAGCCACATGGTAGATTGTACGGTGACATGGAAGGATGATGTGCCAGGCCGATGTGGAAGTTGAATGTACAGGTGGTTGGTGTGTCCCAATGGTTGGTTGCCACATGGCCCACTCATGGGATGCCACGTGGGAGTGGGAAAATTCCCAATGAGGGCTCGAGAGCCGAAATTCAAAAATAAAAAAAGGGTGGGTTCGCCAAATTTGGCAGAGCCTTACCAGATCTGGTAGCCCAATTCCCCAATATATTCCACCTCCAAGTTGGATAAACCACCATATTCATATATATATATAAGTTATAACAAAAACCCAAAAGGGGAGGATTGTGGGCTTATTGGCACAAGGGCATACCCAGGGTTCAATGCTACAAAAATGCACAAACAAAAACCTAACTATTGACCCTTTTGGCAACACCTGCGAAGAAGATGAAGTCTCACCAGAGGTAGAGGTAGGGGTGGTTGCAGGAATCCAGTGTCTGCAACCTTAGATGGGACACATATCTGTGATTGTAACACCTTAACATAGCATTTAGCAGTTATATTTTGTTAATATTCATCCTTAGTTTACAGCGCAGCTAAACCCTAACAACAGATCAACACAACATTTATACAAATCCAATAGATTAAAGTACTAAGAATACAAACATAGATCAGATCTAGAATTTATTCATGTTATTCAGCACTAAGATACCATATTATATCCTTCTAAGCACACATCAGTGCACTAAGCATTCAATCACATAGACACGAGAACAACCATAAAGCACATAGCAACCACAATGCATGATATATGTGGTTCATCCCCACCCTAGGGCTACGCCCACCAAATCTTCTTCTTTATTTATTTATGTTAATATTCTACATGCACAAAGCTATGATATCTTACTCTGAAGAGGACAGGAGATCTGCACACCTCGCTAGATCCTCCTTCCCTAAATTACAACATAAATCTGTCCACAGTCTCTTACAATCACTTTCACTTAGCTTTGCAAGTCTTACATAGTATGCACAAAGAAATTGCAATTACCACTTGCACTTAGCAATTAACACTTAGCACTTAACATCACATACTTGTCACTCCTTCGATCACATAGATCGAGCTACTTCCTACAACACCTAGCTTTCAATTTATACATTACAAAATGGGCCTAAACATGGGTAAACCCATGGACCGACAGCCCGATACCCATTACATAAGCCCAAAACCCAAAAAACCCTAAAAAGGGGTAGAGATCCCACAATCTCTGCTTCGACTTGCACTCTATCTTTGACAGCCTATCAAAATCCCAAAAGTAGGTCAAACATGACCAAGGATCCTCAAAACTTGGTCAAGGGCCAAAAGGCCCCCAACACTCACCTGTGACCCATCCTGAGTCACTCCGGTTTGGGTAGTTGTGCTTCAAAATCATCGAGTTTGGCTCAAGATTCTTTGACTTGTTGCTACACCAAGGTCTCCTTCTCGATGAACTCTTGGATAACTGCTTCATTGACAGGTCCCTCTAAACATTTTTAGACTACAATGACTACTTGTTCCAACTCTGCGCCTCGACCTTCAATCTCCTAAATAGTTGGCAAGCTTCATCCTAGACTGGTTGGAGCCTTTGAGTCACTTCCATGACTTTTCTCTGAATGGTGTGGACCTTCTTTTGAGCACTATGTTATTCTTGGGATTGCTTCATCCTTTCAACTACTGACAAAAGATTCAACTGTGTCTGTACTGTTTCTGCTTTCTTCTTTTCCTCTTGGATTTGTGACTCCAGTACCCTTAGCTCATTATCTTCAGTGAGTCACTCATAATTTTGTGCATTGTGAGGACTTTGTTGTTTGCATTCCAGAGAGAATGCTATGATCCTCTCAACTATGCTCCGAGAAGTGGATTCTCTTTGATCTTGCACCCTCTGTAGGGTACTTTGCACTATTCGTAGATCGAGCTCTGTGATTCTCTATTGAATTTGTTGGATAGATTTCACAAGATTCTCTACTTGATGTTCCACTGGGTCTTCCTCCTTTTTCTGTAAGCTTGTCACAGAGCGAAGTGCTCTACTGACTACTTATTTTGCTCCCACCTTCTCTGCGAGAAACTTCTCTTTCTCTTCCTGGATATGCACTTTCTCTTCTTTAAACTTAGTTTGGAAGGAAGCCTTCTCTTGCTGCGCAACTCAACGTTTCTCTATGACTACTTTTTCTAATTTATTCAGGGCCTCCATGGCCTATTAGGCTTCTTCCTGTGTGCAAAAAAGGTGAGCTTCGGTCACATAATCTAGTCTACAGAGTTGGGCAGGTTCATCTCCCAAATCAGGTGCTTCTGATGGTGGGGGCGTAGTGGATACTATGCAGCTGGATTGAAGGGCATGTTGTACCCCTCTGAGTTCAACCTTGATTCTATCATACATCTCCTCTTGCTTTTTTTCATGTTTCTTCAATATGTCCTATGAGGAATCTGCTACAATGACGATGATAAAGTCGAAGTCATCTACAGTGAGCACAGTCTGCATCTTAGTCAAGGTGGCTCTAGATTTCTTTCGAGAAGTGGGTTTCATGGGAGAAACCTTCCTTTTCTTCAAGGGTTTAGTCTCATCAGCAGGGTCCCTAGGCAGTGTTACTTCACCTTGCTTATGTTGATCCTCTTTTCCATTTCTCTCTTGTACTTCGTCATCACCCTCTCGTCCAGGTGATACTGAAGCAGTTCCTTTCGATGCACTGCTCAAGTTTTGGACCTCTTTGGTCTTCTTACTTCTGCTAGGTCCAAGAAGATCCTTTTCTTCATTAGTGGTCTCAGGGCTGCCAATTAGTTCAAGGTATGACATTTTAGTGGGGTCTACTGGGATGAGGAGTTCTGCAGACCATTCCTTGGTCATCTCTTCAAGATCCTCCTCTATGAGCTTGTAGTATGATTGAAGCTCTTCTTTGTTCTCATCTGGACATGCAGTGATATAAATGAAGTGTTGATTTGTGTGGAACTTCATGAGGGATTAAAAACAATGTAGGGTGTTTGGCATCAGGCGAGGGGTAGCTTAGATATCCCTCTTTAGTTAGAGATAATAGGTATGAAAGATCGTGTTCGACTGCCACTATTTTCCCATATCTCTTGAGTACCAGAGCATGGTGAAATTCACAATGATTGGCTCGAGTGGTTCGATGTCTAGGAAGGTCACACCTTCCGACATTTCCCAAGTGGTAAATGCGATGAGGATTAGGAGCCAGCTAAAGTGGAACTCATAGCCTTGATCCTGAGCTTCGCGACAGTCTAATTCCAGCTAGTTGACCAAGTACTTCACCTAGTTCATCTGAATTCCTTCTATACACTTCCCATCTAGGTCAACAACGAATCTTGTGACTTGTGTAGGTCAGTTCTTCCTCACTAGCTTCCCTACAATCAACTAGCAGGCTAGGTGCACTATTCCATTCTAGATGGAAGCTACCTTGTAGCCTCACGTTCCCTTTTCTACATTGTCGTAAGTGACCTTAATTATCTATGCTAGGGCATAGTCGAAAGCCTTCCCTAGGTAGATGTCTTGTGGGTCAGGTCCTTGTATCGAATGTGATGCATGTATCTAGCCATAGATATCCACCATGATAACATGAGAGCAGGGGATTAACAAAAGCATTAACCTCCTCGTGCCTTCCAAAGTGTGGGATCTTCATCACATTCAAGAGGGTGGACTGTGCAAGGTTCATAGTCCATGGCTGGGGGATTATTTTCTAGATCTTCCCCTTCATCCTGGTCATATACTTGTAAGGAGAAAGCATGTTGTAATTCTTGCAGTCACCTAGGTTGAAGTCGCTGAACTTCAACATGACGATCTTATCTTGCTGCGTTCTGACTATGCATATCCCCTTCAGGAGGTAAGCAGTAACCATGGTGTAATCAAAGTCCCTCAGGACACTATCATGACTCACCACGCCAGCCAGAGGTGGGATGTAGTTGGGTAATATGGTCAGGATTAACTTCATGTTTGCTAGATTATCTCTGTTCTTGGTTCTCTTCTCTGTTGCTGGTTGGGATGGTCTGGATCCGCCAGAAATCGATGGATATTTTTTCACTCCTCTTGTCGATAAAGCTTGAACTCATGTGGACATCACTCTCTTAGCCATCATATCAATTAAAACTTCCTTGACTAACTTCTCCACAACATTGAGCTATTCCGACATGCACACTCTTGATCTAAAAACTCGGGTGGATGGATGAGTTCTCAAAGCAATGGAATCGGTGCCGATCTTACTAAGAACAGTGCGGTAGCAATGGGTTCTCTTGTTATCTCTGATACAATTCACAAAAGTGTTCTCGGTGCAACAGTCGATGGACTAAGTGGACACGATGTAGAAAATCTCTCCAACAGATAAGAAGTTTTCCATCAATGTATTTCTATCCATTGTGGCATGGTCCCAACGGTCTGATTGCGAGATTTCTGGTCATACCTGTTTTTCTAACCATTTTGTAATGTTGGTCCAACGATTATAATTCTTCCAATGGTCATATCGCTTCACCATGGGGAAGTGTCATGGGGCATTGTTCTGATATCCTGACGAAGTTCCAATTTTTCAAATCTTCCTTCCGTGAAGTTCCCTATGGGCCCTTCTGTAACATTTCGACCTTTTCTCTCTTGTTACTAAGTTTTCTAGCTTTCTTCCTGGTGATCTTCGTCTCGATATTCCTCTTTCCATTCTTATTCTTTTCTTCTTTTGGAATAGCATCTTCTCGCTGTTGAGACTCTTTCATAGGATTAGAGGGTAAGAATTCTTCTCTATCTTTGGTAGGTTCTCTACTTGTCTATCAATCTTCTTGTGTTCTTTCAACTTCATGATCCAAGTTTATGGTTCTAAGTAGCTTCAATCTGTTCTCTTGTTCTTCAGTCAAGTGTGCTATCCTCCTAGTCATGAAATCCTTTAATTCCTTCTTTTTCTATTCTAGGGTCTTCTCTTCTTTTCTTCTTGTCTAATCTTTCTCGATCCAGATTTTTCCTAATAACATAGTAAGTGGAGCGTTGTTCTCAATGAATCTAACAACCTCAAAATATTCCTCTGTCGAAGCTCCATGAGCACTCTTAGATACCTGGGTGAGTCTTCCACATAGGGTTATCAGCTTTCCCCTGAATAATCCTATTCCTCCCAATGAAGGAATCATATTAGGTTTTCCTAAAGCTTCCCAAGTTCTTTCTTTCATGATATTTACTTGTGTTTCCTCATCCAGAACACAGTCTATGTTGAAGTATCTTATCCTTGCTTCTATGCATTATTTTTCTTTGAAGATATTTGATAATTTGATATCTCTGTGATCATTTAGGGTTTCTTTCATTTGCAGTAGTACAGTCTCTGATTCTCTCTGGGGTTCTGCCATGGTCTCAGTTTTGTGACCTTCCTCAAGGTTTTCTTGTCTCATATTCATTCTGTCAAGCTTAGCAACCATTCTAGGGAAATCTAAAACTTCGTGGTCCATAGCTTTACAACAAAGACAACTAGTTCTTCTTCCAGGGCATTCCTTAGCAAGATGTCCCAGTCTTTTGCAGCTGTAACAAAGGGTTAATCCTCTTTTTTTCTTAATTGATACCCAACCTTTCCTGTACTGTGCACTAGGATCATTGTAGCTAACCTACAAAAAATTATTTCTAGGATCCTGCATCCATTTGTTAGTCCAAAAATTCTTTCTATGCATAGGATTAACATATCTTTCATTATTTCTATCAGATCTACTCATATCAAACCTCCTCTCTTCTAGTTGTGACCTAGTTTTCAGGCTAGGATAACATTTATCAAACATACCTAGATCCATGCTCTTGAAACAAAACTTTCCAGTAATCTTACTTTCAGTAGAGCACAAAGCTTCCAGATCTAAAAATTTTCACTATTCTTACCTTTAAAGCTTCCAGATCTAAAACTTTTCACTATTCTTACCTTTATTAGAGCACAAAGCTTCGATATATTACCTATTTTCTTCGAATCTGACTTCTCTTCTTAGCATAGAGCTTTATAGGTCAAGTAGAATACTGCACACTAAGGCAACATATCTATGCACAAAAAATTCTTTCTTTCCTTCAATTCTCGTCAATCACAGTTTTAGGTCCTGACAATGGAACCATTTGTTGGCACAGGGGCAGACCCAGGGTTCAACTCTACAACAACGCACCAACAAAACCCTAACTACCGACCCTTTCAGAAACACTTGTGAAGCAGATGAAGTTTCACCTGAGGTAGAGGCAGGGGCGGTTGTAGGACTCCAGTGTCTGCAACCTTAGTTGGGACAAAGATCTGTGATTGTAACTCCTTAACATAGCACTTAGCAGTTATAGTTCGTTAATATTGAGCCTTATTTTACAACACAACTAAACCCTAACAACATATCAACACAATATTTATACAAATCCAATAGATTCAAGTACTAAGCATACAAACATAGATCCTATCTAGCATTTATTCACGTTATTCAACACTAAGCTACCATATTAGATCCTTCTAAGAATACATCAGTGCACTAAGCATTGAATCACATAGACAAGATAACAACCATAAAGCACATAGCAACCACAATGTAGGATATACGTGGTTCACCCCCACCCTGGGGCTACATCCACCAACTCTTCTTCTTTATTTATTTCTGTCAATATTCTACATGCACAGAGCCATGATATCTTACTCTGCAGAGGACATGATATTTGCACACCTTTCTAGATCCTCCTTCCCTGAATTACAACACAAATCCTTGCACAGTCTCTTACAATCACTTGCACTGAGATCTGCAAGTCTCACACAGTATGCACAAAGAAATTACAATTACCACTTGCACTTAGAAATTAACACTTATCACTTAGCATAACATACTTGTCCCTCCTTCGATCACATAGATCGAACTACTTCCTACATCGCCTAGCTTTATGTTTATACATTACAAAATGGGCCTAAACATGGGTAAACCCATGGGTCGACATCCCCATACCTGTTACATAATCCCAAAACCCAAAAATCCCTAAAAATGGGTCGAGATCCCACGATCTCTGCTTAGACTTGCGCTTCATATTCGACAGCCTATTGAAGTCCCAAAAGTAGGTCAAACATGACCAAGGATCCTCAAAACTTGGTGAAGGGCCAACAAGGCTCGACCCTGTGACCTCCCCTAATGCATACGCCTTAACTATAGCTCTGCCACCATTGGGACAAATCTCCCCATTGTTTATACCGAGCATGATTTTTATTTAAATTTTGAAATACACCAGTGCATGGGGGGAGGCGTGTGATGGTACAACCGAGCACAATTTTTGAGACATTTTTTTGGAATTAATTGTAGGTTGTAGGGAATGGAAACTGAGACAAAATTTCTCTTGGGCATGGGAGTTCCAGATTCGGATTGAGGCATGGAGACAGTCATTTTTGGGTAATTCTACGCCATGAATTCAGTGGTGATGTCTTTTTTCTGATCTGAGAAAATATTCTATAACTTAATTCCGAAATGAGGTATGCTTATGTATTTTTCCAAATTCTTTTGTTGAGTTAATAAAAAGGCCTACCCATTTGAGAGAAGGACCCGGAGACATAGTCCACCAGGGCCGAACTCTGTTATCAAGTTTTTGTGTTTAGATTCATGCTCATTTAATACAACTCTTTATAAGTCATTTCTATGAAAATATGTCGGATCATAATTGGATTAGGTTTAAAACACTTGATCACTACAAAAATTGGTATCAATAAGACTACATATTTGAACACAAAATCCCAAGAGATTGAGATAATAGTTGATGCATTCTAAGGGGGATAATGACAATAAAAGTTTAAATCTTTTTCATTAATGTCAAAGGGAGATAAAAACAGTAAAACAAATTTGGTCTCAGTATTTGGTATAAGCAAAATTTCAATCCTCCAAACTAAAAATGAGATCAGTGATAGGGGGAGAAAAAGTATTTGTTTTACAGATATGTTTCCCTCATTGATAAAGGGGGAGATTGCTGGAATTATTGATCATGTAATATCCCTGGCCACCCATGATGGGGCATGCCACTCTAGAGAACTCTTTTCATTCTCTGCTCAACATACTGTAACATACCCAACATCCAACTGAGCTATGCCACATAATTTTTTCGAACTGCATGCAATTAAAACATATACACACAGAACTCTTGTGGATATATATATATAAAATGTAAACAAACAAATACATTCTGTAAATGCATGGATTCATACTGAAATAAAAGTAAACATATACATGCATCATACATAGGAAATACCCATAAATATAACGACAGTTATAACCACACATAGGATAAACCCATAAAAATAAGCATGTAAATAATAATGAAGCATGTAAGTTCATCACACAATTGACACTTATCTTGGTAAGAATATCACCAACTACATGAAAACCTTCCAAGAACCTCCTAGCCTTAGACCACACTGCTCATCACTCTCAGCAGTGGGTCACCGCCGAGCTGGGACTAAAATCCACCTGGGTAAAGGGATTCCTAACTAGGCTATTGGCAAATAGACAATATGAAAGACTCCATCACAGGTGCCAACTCAAACTAACATCCTGCAGTCCCTCATTCTCCACATGCCTATCCCACTCGAGGAATTGTGCCCCTTCTTAGCTCAACAGTCCTTCAGCTACCTCACTTCCTTTTTGAGCTTCAAAAACATGCCAGATAGGAAGTATCAGAGCCCTATAGCTGTAGTTTATCACCTTTAGGAAACAAATTCCCAACAAGTCTCTCACCCAGAGGGAAATGTTTCATGGGCTTGGCAACCTGCCTCTTCAATATCCCACAGGCCTGACAACCCGCTTCTTCAGTATATATCCTCAGCTAACCATCTACACCAATAGATATGGTTATGGATACAGGTTCAAGTACAATGACATGAAGGTACATAGGATAACTGACTGGGTGAGTGAATGATCATGCAATGGATGACTGGATTTGTGAATGATGGAAGGAATGAATGGAAAAATGAACTAAGTCCCCATAATATGTATGCATGTCCCCAACTTGACACTTGTCATGTTGGGAGCTACTTTGTCCCACTTGTCCCCCTCCTTAAAACTTAGGATAAATAATTATCCATACTTTATAGTTTAATAAATATTAATATAGTATTCCTTTTTGTCTTAATCTCCCTAGCTTAGCCCCTTTCCTTAAATTTTATCCCCCCCTTTCCCTAACTAGTGGAGTTTAGTCCCCCATACTCTTTATCATGGTCGGTCTGTGTGCAATGTTGTATTTTATATTAATGATGAGACATATACAAAAATAGGCGCACTGACCTTTAGAATCTAGGCTCTCCGGCCTAATCATCACAAAATTGGCTCGCCATCCTATAAAACACCACATCTACACAAAGTCTCCCTTGCCTAAAACTCGTGCACACTTAAGTTGTTACACGCGGTATCCTAGAATGTGCACACTTCATTATTTTAATACGCAGTACATGTGCACACTATGAAAAGAAAGGTGCATACAAAAATGATATCAAACAACTCACCAGCTTACATACATTTTTATTTACATTTACAACTAGGTTCAGCCTAGGGATATTAGAATCCCCTCCCCTTATTTATGCATTGTCCTCTGTGCATTATGTACACATATACAACAAAATTTCCAAAACTCCTAAAAAGGGATGTGGGTATTATGCCCACATTGCATCCTCATGCTCCTAAGTAGCGTCCTTAGGATTGTACCAGGTCCATTGGACCTTTACAAACCCTATGGATCGATTATGGAGTTGTTTGATTTTCTGGTCCAGAATGCGTACTGGATGCACTAGAAAAGTTCCCTCTTTCTCCACCTGAATCACATTCCAATCAGTTACATGATTAGCATCAGGTATATATTTCTTTAACAATGATACATGGAATACATTATGAACAAACATAGATGCAGGAAATGCAATCATATAAGGTATTGGACCAATCCTCTCTAGGATTTCAAACAACCCACAATAGCGAGATGCCAACTTTGAACAATTTCCCAACTTCAAGGAATGTTTTTTGGCTTTCACCTTCAAGAATACATGGTCCCAAAGTTTAAATTCCATGTGATTTCTTCCCTTATCATTATATCTTTTCTTCCTGCCTTGGGAAACCTTTAATTTTTTTTTTATTTTCAACATTTTCTCCTCCATTACCCTAAGTAAATCTGGCCCAACCACTGCTCTATTTGTTGGGTTATCCCAAATTACTGGTGTGTTTCACTTTCTACCATAAAGTGCCTCAAATGGGCTCATCTTTAGAGATGTTTGGTACCCATTGTTATAAGTAAACTCTACTAAGTGTAGGTAGTCTTTACATTTTGATGGTTTATCCATCACATGCATTCTCAACATATCCTCAATCACTTGATTCACCCTCTCTGTTTTTCCATCTAATTCTCGATGATAAGTTGTATTGAGATTCAAATTTGTTCCAAATCCATTAAATAATCCCTTCAAAAATTTCGAGGTAAATTTTGGATCTCTGTCAAACACAATTGTCTTAGGTAATCCATGTAATCGAGCAATTTATCTCATATAAACATCAACAATGTTGGTTTCCTTGTGAGCGACCTTAACTGGAATAAAATGGGCATCTTTAGTAAGATTATCCACCACTACCATGATAAAATCATGTTGCTTGTTTGTTCTAGGCAATTTGGTGATAAAATCCATTTTTATAGCTTCCCATTTCCACTCATGAATGGGTAATGGGTGTAGCAAACCAATTGGGTGTCTATGATCATCCTTTAACTTTTGGCATTCCAAACATTAACAATAAAATAAACAACTTCTTTCTTCACGCCTGGCCAATAATATTGGCTCTTGATAGCTACAATAGTTTTCTCATAACTTGGGTGCCCAACATAAGGTACATTATGCATTTCTCTCAATATCATATTTTTCAATTCCTGAGAATATGGTACATAAAATTTCCCCCTGTACTTCAGAATTTCATCATTATATAGCTTGTATTCTTGAATTTTCTACTACAAATTATCTTGTTGTATTTTCCCCACTAATTCCTTGTATTGCAAATCTAATTTTGCAACCTCTAAAATTCTGTGTTTCAAACCTGATTGGTACATGCTAAAGGCTATATCATGCAATTCATGCACTCTTTTTTTGATTGAATCAACCACTTTGTTCTCTCTCCCCTTGATATTCTTTATATCAAAGTCATATTCACTTAGAAATTCTAACCATCTTCTTTGACTATCATTTAGAGTTGGTTGATCAAATAAATATTTCAGACCATTATGGTCTATCCTTAGCTCAAACCTTTTCCCTGTGAGTTAGTGTCTCAATTTCCTCAAGGCATGCACTATGGATTCCAACTCCAAATCATGAGTGTCATAGTGTCTTTCATGCTCCTTCAACTTCCTTTATTCATAACATATAACAAACCCATTTTGACCGAGGAATCCACCAAGTCCTTCTTTACATGCATATGTGCATACAATGAAGTCTTCATTTGGGTCTACAATCCTTAGTATTGGAGAACTTGTTAATAATTGTTTCAAGTGTTGGAAACTATTTTCACAATCTAATGTCCACTGAAACTTCACACCCTTCTTTTGCAAGGAAGTTATTGGGTGTGCAATCTTTGAGAATCCTTCAATAAATCTCCTATAGTATCCTGCAAGGCCCATGAATGATCTTACCTATGTCACATTCTTTAGCACTAAACATTCTCTAATGGCTTCTATCTTCTAAGGATCCACTGCTATCCCATCCTTTAAAATGATTTGTCCCAAATAATGTTTTTTCTTATGATAAAATGAGTACTTGCTCAATTTTTCATACAACTGATGTTCCCTTAATACTTGCAACACCATCCTCAAATGATTCACATGATCTTCTTCTGATTTAAAATATAAAAGGTTTCCATCCAAAAATACAATGAAAAACTTGTCTAAATATTCTTGGAAAACACCATTCATTAAGCACATGAAAACAACTAGTGCATTTCACAACCCAAATGGAACCACCGTGAACTCATAATGACCATACCTTCACCGGAAGGTGATTTTGATGATATATTATTCTTTAATCCTTACCTAATGGTATCTTGACCTAAGATCTATCTTTGAAAATATCTTTGCATCCTTCAATTGATCAAAGAGGTCATCAATCCTTGGAAGATGATACTTTTTCTTCACATTCACTTTATTCAACTGTCTGAAATCAATGCACAATCTTAATGTCCCATATTTCTTCTTCATGAACAAGACTGGGGCACCCCAAGGTGACACACTTGGGAGTATATACCCATTTTTCATAAGTTCTTCAATATGCATTTGCAACTCCTTCGGCTCTAGTGTACTCATTCTGTAAGGAGTCTTTGACACTGGAGCTGCTCCAGGCATTAAATCTATAGATAAATCAATTTATCTCTTTGGGGGTAGGCCTGGTACCTCCTTGAACACATATTCAAAATCTTCCAGGAGTCCATGATCTTCCAAATTTGGCACCTTATCTTTTGGAGTCTCTTCCATATGAGCTGCAAATATTTGACACCCTTTTCTATAACATTTCTTCATCTGGAATGATGAAATTTATCTGATGGTTACTTCCCTGAGAATTCCCTGCACTTTCCTTAGGATTCCTTCCTCATCCAAGAACGTAAATGCCTTGTTATGACATCCTAGGATAACATGATGTCGATCCAACCAATCCATCCCAATTATACAGTCATAGGAACATAAAGGAAAGATGTTCAAATATTCCCTGGTGTTCATTCCATTGATGTCCATAATACATGGCTTAACCATCTCAGTAAAATTTTCTTTTGGCCCTAGTATCCAGCTGCACCAACCAAGATTTTCCATGCTTTCTTCTTGGAAAATGAAAACTTTCCACCATCTTAGGATCTATATAATTATGACTAGCTCCTGAATCAATTAAAATAACAATGCTTTGGTTTTTGATCATACTTTCCACTTCAATCATATGTGATTGATACTCTTCTTTCTTATTGTTCGGGGCTGCATAGATCCTTGGTACATTTCTTCCCATGTCCTCCATTATTTCATCTTGCTGAACATTGTGAACAATCTTCACTATTTGACCTCTGTAAGGACAATATATGAACATATGATCTCCATTACAACCCCAACATTGAATAGGTGGGTGCCTTGGCCTTTGACCCCCTGTCTCAATTGTTCTGGGTTCTCTAGAAGTTGGCTGTCCCTGAGGATTATTTCTGAAGAATGGTGGCTTAGTTCCCTTCTTCCTCTGATCCATCTTGAATTTCTTTTTTCTGATCGTATAGGCATTTAGCTCGCCTTATGGTGTCCTCCAATTTCTTGGGATCATCATACTATATTTTTTCACTGATGAATGATGGCAATCCACTCAAATACCTTTGAATCTTAATTGTCTGATCCTTGATGAAAGCAAAACACTTCAGAAATTCTAAAAACCTTCTTTCATATTCATCTATGGTCATACTCCCAAGATTGAGTTCAAATAACTATATCATTTTCTTGTCATAGTATCTCTTAGTCAAGTATTTATTCTCAAAATACTTCTTGAATTCCCTCCAAGTAACACATTTCTCTTTAATGTGTTGCACCTGCACAAGTTGATCCCAACACATGGATACCTTTACCTTGAGTTGATAGATGACGATTATACCTTCTACATGAGAAGAATACTTATGCCATTGAAAATAATTTCTCATTCCCAACAACCATGTCTCTACATCTTCATCCTTCTTGTGCTCACCATCAATTGTAGGAGGTTTGATTTTGTTCATTTCTCCTCATAGCTCATCCACCCCAGACCTCTTATGCTTCCTAACGGGGTATGGACTTAGGTTGTTGTTTTCCCTCTTATTATAATTCCTTGGGGATTGATGGTGATGTATGCTAACACTTTTTGTTCTTCTTTTCTCATCAGGATACCTGTGACTTCTAGATTTGCTTGATCCACTCTCCTTATCCAATTTATTTTCTATTATGTTCAAGATATCCATTAAACTCACGTTTAAGTCCTCCTGCTGCTCCTTGGCTCTCATAATCCTTTCATTATCATATTTATGTCTTTGTCCATCCTTCTACAAATTCTTAATGGTCTCTACCATATTCATGTTTCCATCCCTTCCTTCTCCATGTCCATTGGAGTTTGTTCCTTCAATGCCCAAATGGACATCCATCCCTCTAATCTCATCTTATTGGATGCAACTCCCTTGTGAGTATTCCATTACTATGGACTCTGTGTTGATCCTGATATGATCTAGTTGTTGTTGACTCTGCAAATTGTGCAGCCAACAAAACTTTGTCAGGTTAACTGACTCAATAATTTCAAGAAAAATATGAACCATTCTGGTTCAATAATATATCATAACCTCTTCCTCTCATTTCATGGAAATTTGAATTCCTAGATCAATTTTATGAGTGAATAATTATATTCTACTGTCCAACACCTTTCCAACGACTACTCCCATGCTCAATTCTGGGTCTTGAGCAGAAAGTTATGGTTATTTGTAAATTGCCCATTAATTTTTTTGTTCACACTTCAACTTGGCACAACTCAGCGTTGTAATTATGCATTTTTGCACCTTCTCCATTGGATGTTTCATAGGATATATATAAGGTTTATTCATATACATATTATGGACATTTTTTCCAAGATTCACCTCTTTCTGGTTTCTGGGCTTCTAGTTACAACCTGCTAAAGTTCCAGGCCAATTCGTGTTTTTGGTCTCGAATGCTACATGTACCTTATTTTCCATATTAGACATTTTTAACATGCCCAAAAATTTAATTAAGCTCTAGGACGGTCTTATATGGTTTAACAGATTTCCATTGACTTCTCCTGCGCTTCAATCTGATTCTGGAGCAGAAAGTTATGTCTCTTCGAAGTTAGTTGGGTCATAAAATTTACCCTCCACAATTTGTGTTGTAACTTTCTCATAAAAGATTTGTTTACCGAATGGTTTACACTATTAGGAAGATCTCTCCGAGCTATTTTATTTGAGATGTAGAGACAGAGTGTACCTTGGTACATATTTTTCTTGTCATTTTTGAGTACCTGAAAATGTTGTTAAGGCCCTCAAAAAGGCATTGCAAAAAGATGACATTTAAATTGTATAAAATGTCGTGGAAATTAGTTGGTTTTCCATTGTTGTTCACCCTCCAAATGACTTCGTGTGCACCAATTTCAATCAGTACACCCATATTTATCATGCATAGCAACACCACAAGGTAAATCGTGCTCTGTGCACCTATAATTACTATGCATCACTTCTTTGTCGCGCCAATAACTACTACGCACTACTTTTGTGTCACGCACCAATATCCACCGCACACGGTTTTGGTTCTTGGACTATTACTTGTTGCTTGCTCTTTTTGTATCATGCACTGATATTCCACGTGCATTTTACTCTACGCATTGCACCATGCTAAATTTTAGTATGCCCCCACCGTGCACCAATACTATGTGCCCACCACTAACTAAATTGTCATGCGACAACATATACCCACATTGCATGGGCACCAACTAAACTCCTCTGTGCTCTGCCAATACTGTGTACACCATGTGCGCCATTATTATGTGTGTGCACACTGTGCACACCTTATTATGCATATGCACACCATGCAATGCTAAATTTATCACGTTCACTTGCACACAAACATTTTTCCACACGACGCCAAAATTTAGTGCGTGCACGTGCACACCAACATTTTTCTGTGCGGTGCCAAATTTTACGCGTGCACCGACTCACCAACATTTTCCCGCATGACACCAAATTTTAGCGCGCACACCTGCACACCAATATTGTTCCATAGAGTGCCCAATTTTTACATATCACAGTATTTTTACTGTGCATCATGCATTTTTAGTGCACCCACCTGCACATTCATTTTTAAGCGCATGAATTCCTCATGAATTCTGCTGCAAAAATTGGGTTTTTTTCCTAACTTTTTCCCCATTTTTACCATAGACATTATGCAACTATGAAATTTGTTCAATTTCACCCTGATAGTGTTAGATGAACTGCCGCTGCTAGGAGAGTCTGATGAAATCTTGGAAGCCCCTGATGATGTTGTCGAAGTAAATGGACTGGATGTATCATTGTCAGATGAAGGAAAATCAAGTTCATACCAATTATGTGCATTTGGTTGACTTTGCATTTTTCCTTTTCTTTGATTGCCTTTAATTTCTAACTTTTGAATAAGACTTTCTATTTCTTCAGCACTCTTACTTTCGGTTTCATCAAAACTTATATCTCTAATTACAATAAATTTTTCGTTGGACAAAAGTTAGTATCCTTTCTTCTCATCAGAATACCCAATCATTGTGCACTTCAAGATTATTGAGTTAGGATTAGTTCATTTTTATTTCGGAACTAAGGCATAACATACCGATCCAAAAACTCTAAGATGTTTAACTCAAGGTTTGAAACCAAACAATGCTTCATAAGGTGTGATTTCATCCAAAGAAGTAGTGGGAGATCTGTTCCTTAAGTAGATAGATGTATGGATTGCTTCTGCCCAATATGTAGAAATTAACTTTTAAAAGCTTAACATGGATCTTTCCATTCCTAACAAGGTGCGATTCATTTATTCTGCGACTCCATTTTGCTGAGGAGCGTAGAAATTAGTAATATGTCTTATTATCCCATTGTATGTGCAATAAGTTTTGAATTCAATAGAAGTGAATTCCCCTCCATTATCTGTCCTAAGAGTGCCTATCTTTTCTTTAACATCATTTTCAACAAGTTGACGAAAAATCTTAAAATTTTCAAATACATCTAAATTTTGCTTCAAGAAGTAAACACAAGTTATTCTACTAAAATCATCAACAAAGAGTAAAATATATTTGCAACCACCGAAAGATGTTTCTAGGGGTCCAAAAACATCACTGTGAACTAGTTGCAACCACTTATTTTCACGCCATGAACTTGTTGGAAAAGTCTCTCGACTTTGTTTTCCATAAATGCATGCTTCACATTTTGAATTTTCCTTTTTGAAAGTTGGAAGTGTTGGAAATGTTCAATAGGTAGCATATGCTTGTCATTGATGGAAAGTACAACAATGAAGATTGCATGAGTATAGGAAGAATGTAATAGATGGGCACTAGAAGTATTTTGGGAAGACACTGCAGAGAAACCTCGATAAGATCAGAAGAGATAGTGCAGAGGATGATTGGTATGTTTTACAGACAACGTATGCTTGTCATTGATGGCAAGTACAACAATGATGATGGCTTGAGTACAAAAACGATTATCAGCAGTGCAGTGATATTCAGGAAGATCGAATGATCAAAGGCAATGCAACCAGGCAAACATAAGATAAGTTCAGGTTGATCAAATGATCGAAGGCCCGTAAAGCTTGAGAAGCATTTCTAATCATTGGATCCATTCAAAATTCCCAAAAGAATGAGGGTCATCAGATCTAAATGTAGACAAGAAGATATCATTGAAGAGGAGGACAGATCTTAGGCGTTAGATCCAAGCGCAGGATCCGACCATCGTTGGATCAAGAAGAACCCACACGTCCTTTAAGGTACAAGGAGAAGCGGGCGTAATCACGATATGCGAAATCGTGACTTAATCTGAGCTGTCAGATCAAGGTTGAATCTGGACTGTTGATTCCATTCCATGTCAGGGTTTCGAGGATCGCGTGTTGGAGATGTCAAAGAAACAATGCAACAAGAATGTTGATTTCGTGATATGCGAAATTGTGATTCAATCGCAGCTGTTGAATCAAGCTCTGATCAAGACCGTTGATCTCATGCCATTTCGGGGTATTGGGGATCGTGACTTGGAGAGTCAAGATGTCTCATCTCTAGACTCACGAAATCCGAAATCGCAAAAGCGCCTTATGCATAAGGTTGTGGTCACAGCCCATGGTCACGAGAAGGGAAGGAGTCAGTCCAGATAATCTCCTTTTTCGAAGTTTCGCCTATCGCGACTTGGAGTGACAAGAAACTCCATCTAAGGAACCGCAAGATGTGAATTCACGATGAGATCTAGACCGTCAATACATCAAAATCCTAAACCGTTGATCTGAGCTCCATCTCTGAGTCTCGCCTATCGCAACTTGGAGTGACGAGAATCTCCATCTAAGGAACAACGAGATGTGAATTCACGATGAGATTTAGACTGTCAATACATCAAAAGCCTGGACCGTTGATCTGAGCTCCATCTCTGAGTCTCGCCTATCGTGACTTGGAGTGATAAGAATCTCCATCTAAGGAACAACGAGATGCGAATTCACGATGAGATTTGGACCGTTGATTCATCGAGATCGCGGACCATCGATCAGGGTTGATGAAGATCATAAGTTCATAGCGCCTTTTAGCACAGCCTGTGGTCACCATGTGTCATCACATGGAGGAAGGACCTAGTGCAGATAAGATTCACCTCAGAATTTTGGGGATCGCGTCTCGGAATGTCGAGACACTAGATCATACAAATGCCGAAATACCGAAAAGGTGAATTGTCGGTGTAACCGGAAGTCACTGCCTGTGGTCATATAGAGGAAGGAGCTAGCGTAGAAAAGCTCTATATCGAAGCTTCAGAGATCGCGACATGAAGTGTCAAGACACTTGGGCATAGGAATGCCTAAATGCCGAAACCCAATTTAAAGGCAAGATTAATAAAGTTCATCGAACGACGCAGATAAACCTGAAGGAGATCGGAGGGCTACTGATGCACGACACAGTGAAACTGCCAGAAACCATTGATGGTGTCTGCTAGAGAATTCGAAGAGACCTCTGTGTGATCGCCAGAGGAGCTGAAGAGTCTCCAAGCTTCATCCAGTGAAGGAAGACTATTCTTAGAAGGTATTGACAGATGGATGAGTGTTGAAGCCTGTAACTGAAATAGAGAAGGTGAGCTCGACTGTCACAGATAAGACAAAGAGTCTCGAACTGCCAGAGAGGCTAAGGAATCTCTGCATAGAAGCTAGTGATGATAGATGTAGGGGTTGAACATCCAGAGAAGCTGAAGAGTCACGATGATCATCGCGCAGAGCACTCGAGAGGTGGAGGAGATTGGCACGGTATGATCATGCAGAGGAATGGAAAATATTGCATGCACAAGATGCACATAAGCTATATATATACACGGTGCAGAGAAGAGAAGGTTTTTGTTGTTGTTGTTGTTGTTGGAGTTTGTTGTGGTTGTTGTTGGTGAAGGTGATTCATGTGTGAAGAAGGAGGAGAGTGCAACAACTGAATTGAATAGAAGAGGATCTGTGTAGTGAATGGGTATGGTGCACAGAGCATAAAAGGCAGAAGAATAGACAACACAAGTGATCTGTGTAGGAAGGCAATGAGGCAGACAGAGTAACGAAATGTAGCAGAACAGTGATGAGTCTGGTAAGCCATTGTTTAACATTATATCACTGTAATAAGTTTCAGTAGCAAAGATTTTTATTTCAGGGTTTAAGGGAGGTGCTAGGGAGGACTGTTTTCCTCATAGGTTCAAGTGGATGCTTGAACACAGGGAGTTGTAGCTTCCATATGGATGCAGCCAGAGAAACCAGGGTGGCAGGGTGGTGTAAGGGAGAACTATTGTTCTTTGTTATACAGGTTGGTTGCCTGTCTGATTGGAATTTGGTGCTTCCATCCAGTTGGTGCTGGAAACACTCAGGGAGTTGGTGCTTCCTTCTAGTTGGTGCTAGAGAGACCAGGGAGTTGGTGCTTCCTTCTAGTTGGTGCTGGAGAAACCAGAGAGTTGGTGCTTCCTTCTAGTTGGTGCTAGAGAAACCAGGGAGTTGGGGCTCTCAGCAAGTTGCAGCTTGCAAAACAGAGGTTGTAGCCTCATTGTGATTTGGTGCTCATATGTATGATAATGTAAAAAATGTAATTATTACTTATCATATAAAGAAAAAGAGGTTTTTACCCTGTATGGGTTTCCTCGGAAAATATATGTCTCTATGGTTCTCATATATGTGACTGATGCTGAATGTGCCATTGTTTATTTCCCTGCATTATTGTGATCATCATTCAGTGTTTCTGAAAAGAGTTTTAAAATAGGAATATTGTTTAAGCTCGGTAACAACTGATTCACCCCCCCCTCTCAGTTGTCCAACAATTGGTATTAGAGCCGACCACCTTTTATCTAAGGGTAGATGCTAGAGCTTAAACATGACAAGCCATGAAGGGACTTCAGTCACTAGGCCTCCTCTATTTGATGGAATGAATTTTGCCTTCTGGAAGGTTAGAATAAGAACATACCTAATGGCCTTAGGAGCTGATGTATGGGATGTAGTAGAGATTGGATACATAAAGCCTGTTGTGCTAGCTTCCAAGGATAATAAGTTAGAATTTAGTTTCAATGCTAAGGTCATGAATGCTTTCTTGAATGGACTTGCAGAAGCCGAGGTTGTGAAGGTGATGCATCTTCAAACTACTAAAAAAATGTGGGACAAACTCATTAACAACTATGAAGGTAATGAGAAGGTGAAAGATGCCAAGCTTCAAACCTACAAAGTACAGTTTGAAAAGCTACAGATGAAAGAAGATGAAGCTGTTGGAAAATACTTTCTGAGAGTAGAATAAATGGTAAATGCAATGAAGGCACTTGGTGAAACAATTGGGGAACCTTATTTAGTTCATAAAATCTTGAGATCTCTCCCAGATAGGTTCAACCCGAAGGTCTCCGCTATAGAAGAACTTAATGATCTAAAAACCTTGTCTTTTGATCAACTTCTAGGAACGTTGACTGCATATGAGATGAGGATAGTTACAGATAAACCCACCTCTAGAGAAGCATCATTTAAAGTAGATAAGAATGAAGATTCTGA
>ML781143.1:518940-536121 GCA_009831015.1 Picea engelmannii | reverse complement strand
TTACAATTGCACAGTGTTCAAGTAGGACAACAACATTCTGATGTACAATATGATACACATGACATCCTGTAGAGACAACAAGAGGAAAGATCTTGTCAAGGAAAGTTAACCTTTTGGGAACAAAGGGGGAAAATAGTTAGAAGGAGAGAGATAATAGTGATAGGCGGAGTCATCCACTCATGAGAAGATTGATAAAGGAGTCCGAGTAAGAGAGGTGAGCAATTTTGAATTTTCCACAGAGGATATAGTGGAAGTTGAAGATGAACAGGTCCAAGAATCAGAAAGAGAAGACTCTAGTTTAGACACAAATATTCTGCAGGCCTCAAATGAGAGAGTCCATCCCGTCAGGGGGAGTTTGCATCGATTTAATATCTGATACCTTCTAAAATACTGCAACATCTCAGGGGGAGCATGTTCTCTTTGACATTGATGTCAAAGGGGGAGAAAAGAATCTGGGTGCCTTTGTTGCCATCAATGCCAAAGGGGGAGATTGTTGGAAATGTTTAATAGGTAGCATATGCTTGTCATTGATGGCAGGTACAACAATGAATATGGCATGAGTATAGGAAGAATGTAATAGATGGGCACCAGAAATATTCTGGGAAGACGCTGCAAAGCAAGCTCGATAAGATCAGAAGAGATAGTGCAGAGGATGTTTGGTATGTTTTACAGACAGCGTATGCTTGTCATTGATGGCAAGTACAACAATCATGATGGCTTGTGTACAACAACGATGATTAGCAATGCAGTGATATTCAGGAATATCGAATGATCAAAATCAACGCAACCAAGAAAACAGAAGATAAGTTTAGGTTGATTGATTGATCAAAGGACCGTAAAGCTTGAGAAACATTTCTGATCGTTGGATCCATTCAAAATTCTCGAAAGAACGAGGGTCGTCAGATCTAAATGTAAACAAGAAGAGATCATTAAAGAGGAGGACATATCTCAGGCATTAGATCCAAGCGTAGGATCCGACCATCGTTGGATCAAGAAGAACCCACACGTCCTTTAAGGTACAAGGAGAAGCGGGCGTAATCGCGATATGCGAAATCATGACTTAATCTGAGCCATCAGATCAAGGTTGAATCTGGACCATTGATTCCAATCCATGTTGGGGTTTCTAGGATCGCGTTTTGGAGATGTCAAAGAAACAATGCAACACGAATGTCGATTTTGCGATTTAAAAAATTGTGATTCAATTGCAGCTGTTGAATCAAGATCTGATTAGGACCGTTGATCCCATGTCATTTCGGGGTATCGGGGATCATGACTTGGAGAGTCGAGATGTCTCATCTCCAGACTCATGAAATGCAAAATCGTGAAAGTGCCTTATGCATAATGCTGTGGTCACAACCCATGGTCATGGGAAGGGAAGGAGTCAGTCCAGATAAGCTCCTTTTTCGAAGTTTTTCCTATAACGACTTGGAGTGACAAGAACCTCCATCTAAGGAATCGCGAGATGTGAATTCACGATGAGATATAGACTATCAATACATCAAAATCCTGGACGGTTGATCTGAGCTCCATCTCTAAGTCTTGCCTATCGTGACTTGGAGTGACGACAATCTCCATCTAAGGAACAGTGAGATGCGAATTCACGATGACATCTAGATTGTCAATACATCAAAATCCTGGACCATTGATCTGAGCTGCATCTCTGAGTCTCTCCTATCGCGACTTGGAGTGATGAGAATATCCATCTAAGGAACAACGAGATGCGAATTCACGATGAGATCTGGACCGTTGATTCATCGAGATCGCAGACCGTCGATCAGGTTCGATGAAGATCATAAGTTCGCAATGCCTTTTAGCGCAGCCTGTGGTCACCGCGTGTCGTCACATGGAGGAAGGACCTAGTGTAGATAAGCTTCACCTCATAATTTCGGGGATCGCGTCTGGGAATGTCGAGACACTAGATCATACAAATGCTGAAATACCGAAAAGGTGAATTGTCGGTGTAACCAAAGGTCACCACCTATGGTCATATAGAGGAAGGAGCTAGCGTAGAAAAGATCTGTATCGAAACTTCGGAGATGACGACATGAAGTGTTAAGACACTTGGGCATAGGAATACCGAAATTCCGAAACCCGATTTAAAGGCAAGATTAATAAAGTTCATCCAACGACGCAGATAAACTGAAGGAGATCGAAGGGATACTAATGAATGACACAGTGAAACTGCCAGAAACCATTGATGGCATCTGCTAGAGAATTCGAAGAGACCTCTGTGTGATCGCTAGAGGAGATATAGAGTCTCCAAGCTTCGTCCAGTGAAGGAAGATTATTCTTAGAAGGGATTGATAGATGGATGAGCGTTGAAGCCTGTAACTGAAATAGAGAAGGTGAGCTCGACTGTCATAGAGAAGAAGAAGAGTCTTGAACTGCCAGAGAGGCTAAGGAATCTCTGCATAATAGCTAGTGATGATAGATGCAGGGGTTGAACTGCCAGAGAAGCTGAAGAGTCGCGATGATGATCACACAGAGCACTCGAGAGGTGGAGGAGATTGGTGCAGTATGAGCATGTAGAGGAATGGAAAATATTGCATGCAAAATATGAACAGAAGCTATATATATACACGGTGCAGAGAAGAGAATGTTTTTGTTGTTGCTGTTGCTGTTGGAGTTTGTTGTGGTTGTTGTTGGTGAAGGTGATTCATGTGTGAAGAAGGAGGAGAGTGCAGCAACTAAATTGAATAGAAGAGGATCTGTGCAATGAATGGGTATGGCGCACAGAGCATAAAAGGTAGAAGAACAAACAACGCAAGTGATGTGTGCAGGAAGGCAATGAGGCATACAGAGTAACGAAATGCAACAGAACAGTGATGAGTCTGGTAAGCCATTGTTGAACATTATATCACTGGAATAAGTTTCAGTAGCAAATATTTTTATTTCAGGGTGGAAGGGAGGTGCTAGGGAGGACTGTTGTCCTCATAGGTTCAAGTGGGTGCTTGAACACATGGAGTTGTAGCTTCCATCTATTTGCAGCCAGAGAAACCAGGGTGGCAGGGTTGTGCAATGGAGAACTATTGTTCTCTGTTATACAGGTTGGTTGACTGTATGATTGGAAGTTGGTGCTTCCATCCAGTTGGTGATGGAAACACTCAGGGAGTTGGTGCTTCCTTCTAGTTGGTGCTAGAGAAACTAGGGAGTTGTTGCTTCCTTCTAGTTGGTGCTGGAGAAACCAGGGAGTTGGTGCTTCCTTCTAGTTGGTGCTAGAGAAACTAGGGAGTTGGTGCTTCCTTCTAGTGGGTGATAGAGAAAACAGAGAGTTGGTGCTCTCAGCAAGTTGCATCTTGCAAAACAGAGGCTATAGCCTCATTATGAGTTGGTGCTCATATGTATGATAATGTAAAGAATGTAATTATTACTTATCATATAAAGAAAAAGAGTTTTTTACCCTGTATGGATTTCCTCGGAAAATATCTGTCTCTGTGTTTCCGATATATGTGACTGATGCTGAATGTGCCATTGTTTATTTCCCTGCATTATTGTGATCATCATTCAGTGTTTCTGCAAAGAGTTTTAAAATAGGAATATTTTTTAAGCTCGGTAACAACTGATTCACACCCCCGCCCCTCTCAGTTGTCCAACAGGAAGTCCCTTAACTATCCCTAGTTTTTCATTTGAGAGAGACTTTCAAAATTGAGATGTCCATATCTCACATGCCACAATCTTATAGGAGAAATAATTGTACTTACTTCTCATGCAAGGTCTGAATTCCTTGGAATAATTGTCCCTTTCATCCTTAAAAATTTTCCATCTTCATAACCTGTCATCATTGTTTTCATATTCTGTTTGACTAAATTAATCTTAACTAAGCCATATTCCATAATCACCTAATGTCCTTCTTGTCGAATCATGACTAAAGACAACAAATTCTTTTTAAAGGTGGGTACATACCAAACATTTGAAATCATCCTTTCTCCACTATTAGGTAAATAAAATTTAACTACTCCTTTTCCATAAGGAGTATGTTTGATATTATCTGCAAGAAAAACAAAATTAAGATGGCATTCTTTAAAATTCCAAAAGAAGTCACGTCTAAAAGTCATGTGTTGAGATGATCCTGTATCTAAGATCCAAGCATATTCATAATCACTTTGAAAATCAGTGGATATATGTAATGATGAAGATGAGGTAAACACATATTCTGAACCATTATCATTTCGATCATTTGTAAACTGTGTTGTGTTTTGATGAAAATTGGAAATTTTATCGATGGAAGTGCGACAATCTTCTGCATAATGACCAACTTTGTTACATCTTCTGCAAAAAATTTGACTAAAATCTCTCCCTCTGCCTGAATTATGTCCTCTGCCTCTACTTTGACCTCTGTGTGGAGTTTGTCCTCTTCCTTGAACGTTACCTTGAAAATAGCCTTTGCCTTGACTATTTCCTCTTCCTTGAAAATACCCTCTACCTTGACTATTTCCTCTTCCTTGAAAATAACCCCTGCCTTGACTATTTCCTCTTCCTTGAATTTTTTTTTCTCTACTTTGGCTTCAACCACGACCTTGTACAAAATTTCCTCTTCCTTTGGTTCTAGAACTGTCACTTGAATATTTACTTGTGCTGGCTTCTGTGAAAAAAACATCTTCCCCAACTTGCTTTTTCTTTCCAAAAGTTTTTTTGTGTTGAGATAACATTTCTCTTAGCTCATCAAATGTAATCTTATCTAACTTTCCAGTGACTTGTAAAGTTTCCAAAAAATGTGTATAGGAAGAAGGAAATCTAGCAATTAAAATTGTGGTCATGAAACTATCATCTACTGCTTGAAAACCAATGTTTAGTATTTCATGCTTAATGTTCTTAAGTCTGGAAATATACTCATGTACATCATCTCCTTCAATCCATTTTTGTTGGAGTGATTTTATATGAAGATCAACTTTCTTTGATTCAGGCTGAGCATCAAATAAATCCTTAAAAAATTTCAAAGCAGACAATGCATCAATAGTGTTTTCAATGTGAACATACATCTCATCATTACGGAAGATTTAATGAGTGCTAATGCTTTGGCATTTTTAACTTCCCATTTTGCTAATATAGCTACAACTGTAGGCTTATTTGGATTAGTATCTTCATTACATATATCACGCCAAAGTTCATTGTAAATGAGAGTACTTTCAATGAGACATTTCCATGTCTTGTATGATTTTGTGCCTTAAAGTTTGTCGGAGTCAGAGAACAAATTAATTAAATTCGACATTGTAGTGTTGAATCTTCGCACCAAAAAAGAATCAAGCAAAGAGATATCAAGATGAGCAACACACAAGACACATCCCACAAAAAAATGATCTATCGGGGCTTGGCCTTGACCCTCATATAGTCATTGAAACAAGAAAAAATTGATTGAGATTTGCACTTGGCTCTAGTCAAATTCCAAGTAACTTTCAAAATTTTACTTTTAACAATGCTCTTGTGAATTTCACCTTCCCTCAAAGTAAAAATACATTGAGTTACAAAATTTTGTCACCTCCAAAAATATACGAACTCCTTATCAATGTTTCTTTTTTTAAATATCTGTTTCCTTTACTGATCGTATTGACTATGCCTTTCATTTTTCTATGTTCATAATGCCACTTAAACTAGAAATCCTTCAGAAAATCAAATGTACTATTGCATCTAACCGATAGCACCAATTCAACCTATGCAACAACAAATCGTTGTAGGTTGACATTTCTCGAACGATTTTTTTTTTTCCAAACTCAATTCACCAATTGAGAATTTTAATTACTAATCTCGCTCCATCTGTCATGGATTCACTGAAATTTCAAATTCAATCAATTCCAGGTCTGAATTTTCTAGAACAAATATTAAATCAATAATATCTCACCACTTGGCCGAATTTCTCAATTTTCCCATGAATTTATCAACAAAAATTGGGGCTATTTCCCAATTCTGTGCCATTGTTGTTACTTCTTTCCATGGATGCTCTACAACTCGAAATTTGGCCACTTCGAAATAAATCCTCTATAAAAAATTTCTTCAACTCAACTTGCTCAGCCCATCCAGACTCAATGTTGAAAATTGAAGCTCTGACACCATATTGTAACATCCCCGACCACCCATGTTGGGGCATGCCACTCCAGAGAACTCTTTTCATTCTCTGCTCAACATATTGTAACATACCCAGCATCCAACTGAGCTATGCCACATAAATTTTTCGAACTGCATGCAATTAAGACATATACACAAAGAACTCTTGCGGAAATTTATATTTAAAACGTAAACAAACAAATATGTTTTGTAAATGCATGGATTCATACTAAAATAATAGTAAACATATATAGGCAATACCCATAAATATCATGACAATTATAACCACACATAGGATAAACCCATAAAAATAAGCATGTAAATAATAATGAAGCATGTAAATTCATTACACAATTGACACTTATCTTGGTAAGAATATCACCAACTCTGTGAATACCTTCCACGAACCTCCCATCCTTAGAACACACTGCTCATCACTCTCAGCAGTGGGTCACCCTTGAGCTGGGACTAAAATCCACATGGGTAAAGGGATTCCTAACCAAGATAATGGTTCATAGACAATAGGAGAGACTCCATCACAGGTGCCAACTCAAACTAACAACCTACAGTCCCTAATTCCCCACATGCCTATCCCACCCCAGGAAGTGTGCCCCTTCTCTTCTCAACAGTCCTTTAGCTGCCCCACTTCCTTTCCGGGATTCAACAATAGGTCAGACAGGAAGTCTTAGAGCCCTGTAGTTGCAGTTTAGCACCTTCAGGAAATCAATTCCTAGCAATTCTCTCACCCAGAGAGAATTTGATCACGGGCCTGACAACCGACCTCTTCAATATCCCACGGGCCTGACAATCGGCCTCTTCAATATCACACAGGCCTGACAACCGGCTTCTTCGATCCAGCTCCTTAGCTAACCAGGTACACCAACAATTATGGTTATGGATATAGGTTCAGGTACAGTGATATGAAGGTACGTAGGATAACTGACTGGGTGAGTGAATGAACATGCAATGGATGACTGGTTTCATGAATGATGGAAGGAATGAATGATAAAATGAACTAAGTCCCCACAATATGTATGCATGTCCCCAACCTGAAACTTGTCATGTTGGGAGCTACTTTTTCCCACTTGTCCCCCTCCTTAGAACTAAGGATAAAATAATTATCCATACTTTATGCTTTAAGAAATATTGATCTAATATTCCTTTTTGGCTTAAGCTCCGTAGCTTAGCCGCTTTTCCTTAACGTTTAGCCCCCCCTTTCCCTAACTAGTGGATTTTAGTCCCCCATACTCTTTATAGTCGTCGGTCTGCGTGCAACAATGTATTTTATATTAATGATGAGAAATATACAAAAATAGGCACACTAGCCTTTAGCATTTAGGCTCTATGGCCTAATCATCACAAAACTAGCTCACCAACCTATAAAACCACACATATACACAAAGGATTCCTGGCCTAAAAATCGTGTGCACTTAAGTTACTGCATGTGGTATCCTGGAATGTCCACACTTCATCATTTTACTGCGCAATACATGTGCACACTATGCAAAGAAAGGTGCATACAAAAATGATATCAAACAACTCACCAACTTACGTACATTTGTATTTACATTTACAACTGGGTTTGGCCTAGGGATATTACAGATTGTGTGTTGTCATTGATGGAAACATGAGTCAAACATGTATAGTAATCATAGAAAAAGGAATATCACCTTGGGGTAGAGGAATAACAGCTTGTGGTAGAAGCAATTCATGATTACTGTTGATCACGATAGGATCAACAATGATCCTATGATTCTAAACCTCATGGGAGGTAGCATGCAGAGAATCCATGTACATAAGGAGTAATGAAGGAAAATGAATTAAGATCTCATGAGGGTTAGCGACTAAATATCGGTGTATAACAGAATGCACAATAAATTATTAAAATCTCAGGAGAAATAGCGTTGAACAGATCAAAAGAAAGAACTTTAATCGAACCTCAGAAGGGAGAATGCATTGCATAAATTTTATTAGGATTGAAATCCCCACAGTAAAACTCCAAAATAATCGAGGAGGAATCCTATCCGCTGATGTATTTTTTGGGACAAATTCTGACCATCGGATCATAGAGGAAAATTTCATAAATAAGAAGAGAATCATGGTCGTTTGTTGAAGATTTGGGAATGATTTATATCGTGAGATGTAGATTAAATATAGACCACCATATCAACTACTAATATTAATGGACCATCAATAATGTAAATGATGTATGCATGGTCAGCTCGACATTGAAAACTTTGGATAATATCGATGGAAGGAAATTTGCATGAAGGAATTTTAGCCGAAGACGAATTTCCGAAGTAAAAGTAAGTCATCGTATCTTAGGAGTGCTTCAAGATAAATGATATCCGTCATATCTAAGGAGCACTTTGAGATCAATGATAGTCGTCATATTAGGGTTGTGTAGTAGAAGTCAACTGCAGCACTGACCACTACAATGAAGAGATGCCAAGAACAATTAAGATTCCATAATGCCGAAGACTCAAAGTCACATCAACCATTGATCTAGAGTAAAATATGAGAACCGTCAAATCACAAGGAGATGGTCAACTTCTACGTTGACTACTCCGGCAAAAAAAATCCAAGAACATATGAATTCACCTGAAGGTTGGGGCCCCAAATTTCTGAAATGAATAAGGACCATCAGATCTAGGAAATGCATGATGACCGTTAGATCAAGATAGGTGGGTCCAATTCTGGTCAACATCAATATTGATCACTTCAATGAAAAAGGGTTTAGAACATGTAAGTTCAGTCGAAGTTTGGTGCTCCAAAGTCACAAAGTAATACATGTGTCACACACATTGAGATCCTGCATCATCATAGTCCATGTGAGCAAGACCACGTTGGAAATAAAACATGACACATTCATATGGTGACAAGTGTCAAGGTCTAGTTGGCACTTTAGGTATACCAAATTCATGTATCAAGGTGACACGTGGAATCCACTCAGGGAGTGCCACATCAATAGTGACATTAGCAAGCTACATCAGTCTGGGAGTATTCCCTTCGAGAATATCTAGTTACTCCTACCAACAACTACCCGAAGCGACAAAGGGAGAAGTCACGAACTAACGTTGGTTGTTGATCTAAGAGCCTCAAGGACGTATCATGATCTTTAAGTAAACTGTAGTGGAAATATAGAGTAAGCACGAATCATAAAGTAATGCTAATTGTTGATCTACTTCGGGATAATTCTTTATCAGTGATCAAAGCACAATGGAAGGATAGCGTAAGGAGTACTAAAAATTGATAAAAATCAGTCAGCACAACCTTGTGACTTACTCAATAAGTAAAAATATGGAAGGATTGAACTACTTCAAAGTTCGATTTACCTAAAGTCCCAGACTGTCGGAGCCCCAAAATGAGATCTGACCATTCGTCGAGGAGGAAGATCCACGGTCAAGATCCAAAAGCACAAACTAATGTGCATGAATATTAACCTAGTGGAGGCTACATGCTTTTGATTTGTATCATTGGATTGTGTAGCTACATGGCAAAAATATATACTATACACACTTCGGGGATTTAGTCTGGGAGAGTTGGATGGTTATAAAAGAGAAAAACTCTAGAACCTGCAAAGTATCGGAGGAAACAAAATCCGTCCATATCAAAATTGAATCCCAACCATTGGATACGAATAAGAACATTGTGCGAAATGAGTCCTTTAAAGAATTATTGAACCATTGATCTGAAACCGTGATCAACTATGAGGATTAAAAAATATGAATCAAATTTGCTCAAGATGTAACACTTCGGAATATATTGCTTCGACGATAACAAGAATTTGGTGAAAAGAAGAAGGAAATTTACGAAGCGCTGAAGCCCGGAGAACATGGTCCCAATATTGGACATATGGGGTATAAAAGAAAAAAACAGGGAAGAATTACGAAGCACAAAAGACGTGGTTCTAGTGACAGTCATATAGTAATATTATTGTTTGTAGAGTAATTCGACAAATATTAACACCATAACAATATAGAGAGTCGTTAAAATCTCAAATATGATATTTTGGAGAACAAAGGATGCATCAGAAGGATGAGAACGATATAATGAGTCGATCCATATCTGTGATCATCTCATGAGGAAATATTTCCAATCAATATTAGTTAGATAAATGAAGAGGTCCAATGGTTCATGTCAAAAAGACACATTGGTTCAATCCTATACTATTTGAAATACTATATAAACCAGAAGTGTTGGTGAATCTAATAGTGTCTTGGTGGATTAAATCTATATGTATATATAATGGATTGAATGGAAGTTCATTCTATCAGGTTGGTGTCTATTTACAAACTGAGTCTTGTTATGAGGATTGGATTCCTCACATCTAAGTTGGATATGAGATCATCAAGTTGGGTCTTGTTATGAGGGTTGGATTCTTGATTTCTCAGTTGGATCTGAGAACTACAAGATGGGTCTTGTATCAGAGAGTTGGATCTCTCATATTCATTTGAAGTCAAGGATATTAAAGGATTGATTTTATATGTATTTATACCAGTTCAATAAATAAAAGAAATATATTATATCTAATTCATACAATTTGTGTTTTATATGTTTATGAATAATTAATTGAACTGCATATATTATTCAATTAATTCAGTTATTATATGAAAGTGTGAAAAGTAGCCAAACATTCCAGACACTAATTCACACCCTCGTCTCAATGTCAAGTGTACATTTCAACACGGGGTTCATGGGTTCCCCTAGTTCTTGAACCCCTATTTCCCATACAATTTGTTTTGTAACCACTCCAACCACTTGGAGAGGGTATAAAATGAGCCAAGGCTAGAGGAGAAGCATAGTCATACTTGAAGCATAATAATGCTAGAATTTTCTTTCCTCATCTGTAAGCCCCTTTTCCATTGTTGTTTATTGATTCCCACATTCCTGGAAACCCATGCTTCCATCCTTCCTTTCTCCACATAACGTGTCATGAAGAATCCATGCATATTCTTTGGAATTTCACAAGAATTGGATTCATAGGTAATATATATGGTCAGTGGCTTGGGCAGAGGGACCTGAAGTCGGGTTTCAAAGAAGTGTCATAGTAGATACAAGTGGTAACTACCTTCGTCTTGTTTTTCATCAATAAAGAGACCTATTTCATGCAAATTATTATTGTTTTAATGTATGATGTTTATGTTTAAGAAATCTAATTCTTAGAACACTAATTGACCTAATTTCTTTACTTTCAATCATTTTCATGAGAATTACTTATCATATAACTACCAATTTGTAGTTTTCAACTTGATTTTTTTCAAGTGATCAAAGGGACTATTGGGAAGGAGTGCTGAAGTGAAAGGTTTCAACCATGGGATCATCATTGAACATAAGAAACCCAATATGCTTGTTTCTTCCTTACTGGTAGTTAGTTAATTAAGTTAGTTACAATATTTCTTGATTGCAATAATAGGATTCACCTGATTCTTTAAAGGTCATCACTCCATTGTGTATTTAACCCATATCCATAGGAAAATTTCTCCAAATACATGTATTCATGAAAGGGAATTTCAAAAACATATCGAAAACCATTCCTATTGACATTTCAGTAAAGCCCAATATCATAGAAAACATCCTTATAGGTGCATATTGTTCTCCTCAAGAAATATAACTTTATACTACCATATTCACATAATTACGCAATGTTTTCACTTGGTATCAAAACAAAATTCTTGGAATTGACGACAAAATTGTTGAGCACGAGATCAAAATGGACATTGGAGCCAATCCTATTCAATAGAAACTTTGTCTCTCCAGCTCAAGAAAGGTTGTTTCTATTAAGGAAGAGGTCCAATAGATTCTTCATGATAATTTTTTCTATATGGTTCCCTTCACTGATTGGGTATCCAATCTATTTTCAGTCAATAAAAGGAAAGGAACCATCAGAGTCTTTGTTGATTATAGGGATCTATAAAAGGATTTCCCAAAAGACAATTATCCTACATGATTCATTGATCAAATCATTTATTAATGCACTGATAATTATATATTCTCCTTCATGGATGGTTTATATGGATATAACCAAGTACACATCAAACTGGAAAATACACACAATAATTCCTTCATCTACCCTTGGGGTACTTTTTTTTTATCACAAGTTACCTTTTGGTCTTAAAAATGTTGGAGCAACTTTTACATGGGCAATGTCATATGCCTTGCATGACATCAAGAACATTTTAGAGGCATTTGTAGATTACTTAGTGGCTCACTCATAGCAACACAATGCTGATCCAAGTCACCTATGGGCCATCTTTACCGGATTTCGACACTATAACATACTCATGAACCCTCGAAAATGTATATTTTTCATGGTAACTAGGTTCTTGTTAGGATTTATCATATCCAAGTTTGGGATCGTCATTGATCCCTTCAAGATCAAGTCGATTGTGCAACTTCCGCCCACACCACATCATCACAAAACTATAAACTTTGCAATGGAAGGTAAAGGATTGCATCAATTTATTGTTGATTATGCTGAGATCACAAATTTTTGTATGAGATTATTTAAAAAGATATGCCTTATGTGTGGGTAAACCAAGCCCAATGCTCTTTCGATGCCTTGAAAAATTCTTTGGTTTCTACCCCCATTTTGAGCCCTCTAGAGTGTAATTAGGAATTTCTACTATATATCACAACCTCTAACTCCACCATTGGCATGCTTCTTGTTCTAGATGAAATTACAAAAAAGGAACCTGTGATCTATTATTTGAGTAAAGGCCTCATCAACCCCAAAATTTTATATTCACATGTTGAAAAGTTGGCCCTTGAAGTTCTGCATGTTGTCCAAAGATTAAAAAATTAAATTATCTCATAAAAAAATATTGTTATATAAAAATCGAAACCAATGCAACACATCTTAACCCATCAGATCATCGGGGGGAAATACTCTAAATTGATTCTTATTTTACAAGAGTTTGACTTGGAGTTTACTTCTGCAAAATCTAGAAAATCGTTGGTGTTCACTAATTTAATGTCCAAAATTCCTAGAGTTGATGCAAAACCTATGGTTAATGATTATTTTTTGGTTGAATTATTTTTTCTCATTAACTATTCTGACCCCTCGTATGGATATGTCTTTTTATAAATTCAAACCAAACATTTTATTCCCCGTATCTCTCATGAGTAACAACATCACATATTTAATGAAGCCAAACAATACCTCCTTATTGATGACACTCTTTATCATTAAGAGGTAAACTTAGTTCAACATTAGTATCTTGTCCATAAGGAGGGTGAATGATTTATAATCGATTTCCATGCAGGGGAGTGTGGTGGTGATATTTTTGGTATGTCCACTTCCCAGAAAATATTGTGTGCTAGATAATTTTGGCCCACAATTTTTAAATATTGTATACATGTGGTCCAAAAGTGCCACCCTTTTCATATATTTACTCAGAAATTGCATTCCCATCCTCCTCCCTTGCATCCTATGGTTCTCATCATTCCTTTCTCAAAGTGGGGGATTGATTTTATGACATGTAAGACTCCCTTGGATAATGGCCATGGTTACATTATTGTGGTCATTGACTACTTTACCAAGTGGACCAAGGATTTTCCACCTTCTTTAATGATAACACGATCATATCATTGTTTTTGTTCAACCACATCATCGCACGGTTTGATTCACTTCACACTTTAGTAATGGACCATGGGTCCCACTGTCACAATAAGTTGATGATCAAGCTAGCTTCTAATTTAGGTTTTCACCATGATAAATTGACCCCCTACTACCCTATGTTGAATGGTCAATTTGAGTCCATTAACCACGTTCTAAAAACAATGATAGAGAGGATGGTAGGGAACCACAAGTCCATCTAGAAGCTTGTGCTTTTTTTTGAATTATGGGAATATCAAACCTTGACCAAGACTTCCACTAGGTTCACACCATTCCAACTTGTCTATGGAGTGGAGGAATTCCTACCAATTTAATATGATATCTCGTCAATCAAACTAACATTAGAAATCCTACCCAACATTTATGTCAAGGAAGAACACATACTATATTTTTCCTTTCTATATGAACATCATCATGATGTTGACATGGCCATTGAAACCCACAAAAAATAGGTCAAATCACAATATGAGAAATCTTTTCAACGTCGATCCTTCATGGAAGGTGACTTGATTTTTGTCTATGATCAATACTGTGATACTCTCGATGACGGTAAGCTTTAACACCATTGGCATGGTCCATACATATTTAAGCATGGCTTTCACAAAGAGGCCTACAATTTAGTCAATCGTGATAGGATTCCTCTTTCGGATCCCTGCAATAGGCTCTATTTGAAAAAGTATTATGCATAAGCCACTTGGCCCCATTATGATTTCTAGTTTATGTATTTTAGTTTGGTGTAGTATGCTCTTTATTTTAGGTGTATCATTTGTCTTGGTGAAATTATTATACTACTTCATGCGTGACCTTTAGATGTCATCATCATCCTTACTTTACATAGGCTTGATGGATGGAACTAGCCATAGTACTAAGAACATTGCTTCCACTGCCTAGGCGATTTTTTCTCCCACTGACGAACTAGTGATTTATAGGGGAACTTTCCTTGGTCCTGCCACCAAAAACATCGTAGAGTAAAAAAACATCATTAAAATATTTTCTAAATATCTTTCTCTTATAATTCACAATATCTTGGTCAGGCTGGACTCCCATCTTGTTGTGTCTCAGTTGAATCATGCCTATCTTGTCTAAAATGTTGCGCTGCTTCAAAAATATTTGATAGTTTTCCTTCTTGAATTCTAATTTGATATTATCGAGTATCATCATGTTCCAAGAGGGTATAATACATTCTATAACTCATTAGATAATTATGTTTTAGATTGGCATTTGTCACATCACGCTAACATTTAATAACGCATGCATGTACATAATCATGTATTTTCAATCACATCATTAGACAACCATAGGCATAAACTAATATCTATATCTATATCTATATCTATCTATCTATCTATCTATCTATCTATCTATCTATCTATATCTATATATATATATATATATATATATATATATATATATATATATAGAGAGAGAGAGAGAGAGAGAGAGAGAGAGAGAGAGTACATTTACATCATTCCAAAAATGGTGCCCTATACAAAATTGGGGCTACAAGGCCCATGTTGATACAAAATTACTCACCGGCTAACATATATATTGTAGTAAAAAAAATGGGGATACTTGTTATAACCCTAATTTTCACCATACATACTTACCTGGCATCAGGCCATCTCAGATCCCTTATTTTCCAAAGCACTGTTGAACAACTCTTTGAAAAACCTCTTTTATAAGGGCCCATGCACCCTACTCCATTATTGCACGTGTGTACATGATAGTTGATCTCAAACAGCTCACGTGGACCGACAAAAGAACGAAAAAAGGAAAGTTGCCGACGGAACACACAACTTTGGGTGAGTTAACTGAAACTCTCGGCCATGCATGGCCGAGGGTTCATCCAAATACCTAGCTTCTTCTAGCCTATAAAAGAAGGGATAGGGGTCCCATTTGGAAGGAGGAAAAAATAGAGTAAAGAAACTCTGCCCAATTTCATATTCCCATTGTCCCAACCCTTTAGCCATCCTTGTTCAAGAAGAGATACAAAGTAAAGAAGTTAGACGACATTTGAAGAGGTGCCCAGGATTAGGATTCACGGAGCAGTGGCCGGTCTTGACATTGTAAGTTGATTCATTAAAGTTAATAATAAAGAAACGCTTTTCCTGTCCCACTATATGAGTTCTTCATAGTTCATTAGATATATGTTTGAATCTCTAACCCATTAGTCTATAGGTAAAATGCATGTGTAGTTTGTTGCTTATTTTGTACGCAAGTCAATCTTGAGAGGATAGCTACCAACAAGTCATCAATCGTGAAGGGGGATCGACATCCAACATATGGAACAAGGTATGTTGGTCTAACCATGTATTTGCTGAAAAGGAATGGGGTTTAAGTCCGGGGACGAAGGTAGAAAGTAGATTTCTTTTGGTCATATCTGCATGCATAAGATAACCCTATTTGCTAGTCCGTAAGGGGATTTCACTCACAACAAAATTGGCAACCATAGTGGGGAAGTCTCTAGGGTTCCTGGAATTATATTTTGGGTAGTTTCAAAAGACTAGTTTTCTTGCCTGTTTTTTAGTTTCTGCAAAGTCTGAGCTACCAGAGAGTCTGGTTTCCCATACCAGCAGTGTCTATTATTTTCTTGGCTGTGTTTTTCGAGAACCAAGGAGGTACACATGGCCTATATAAGGTCTTCACGCATGTACCCATGCCCTACTCTCTTATAGTCCGCACGTAAACGCTAGTTGAAGAAGTAGCAGTAGCGTGTAGAGTCTAGAAAATTTTCGAGGTAGTCATCCTCTTCCCTGTCAGAAACAGACATTCTCAGGGGTTTTCTGGAATTCTTTCTAAGTCTTGGTTGTTTGTTCTTGTCCTGGATTGGTTTGTTTTATGAATTTTTTCCTTACATTGTTTTCTTTTTCTGTTAAAGAGAGTGTCCAAGCCTTCAAGAGATCTTGGTTCTCAATATCAGTGGTCTCTTCCTAGTTTGGATTGTTTGTTGTTATTTTTTTCATAGTTTTAGTGATACACGCGGCCTGTAGAAGGTCAGACCACATGTACATGTCCTCTGGCTCTATACAGCTCACATTCACACGCTTGTTGTTGGATTATCAGTAGAGTGCTTGTGCAGGGTAGTTTTTGTTGAGGGTAAGGTAGTCATCCTTTCCCCTGATGAGAGTTATACCTCTCAGGTTTTTGAATCTCTGTCTTAGCAGTCAATAGCTTAGGATTAATCTTAGCCTTAGCTTGCTTTTTCTCATTTAAAAGTTGTCATAAAAAAGATTTTTTTAGGGTTTTTAGACAAGTGTGAGAGTCATTTTTTAAGTTGCTAGTGTGTGATTTCTTGAAGTGATTCTTTGCGATCTACGATTAGGCTAGAATTATATTTCTTGGTTTTTACTTGTTGGTGTTTTTCCTTTTTGCTTTATCAGCATTTAAATAAATAAAAAATCTCTTTCATTTTCTTGTTTGGTTGAAGAGTGTGATTCTGCATTATTATCCAGGGAAAAATCTTTGTTTTCTTAAGTTCTTGATAGTTTAATTAGATCGTAAGTAGCTCATAGTCGAGTGAAATC
>ML781143.1:489865-516607 GCA_009831015.1 Picea engelmannii | reverse complement strand
TGTTGAAATATGACTACATACAATTGCGATTGTTTCAATGTACTCTCATTGGGAGTGTCGCGAAATGGTACATTTAGCTCAATCACTCAAGATACTCTTCCTTCGGCGAACTGGTGATGGCTATCCTGAACCATTTCTAGTTACCTGTGAGATATGATGCTGGCACAGAGTTTCTTGCCAATTTTGAACAGACAACAACGAACCATATCTCTGATCACATCCGAGAATGGAGACACCGAAAGAGTTTAATTAAGGTGCCAGTCCCACCATCATTCCTGCTTGAGTGGTTCCTTAAGTCTTTGGTCCCGCAGTTATCCAAACACATCACGATGTCGAGAGTATTTTTTGAAGAATACGCCATCATGAGAGCTCAACAATTTGAGCTCATCTATTCTCAGTCTGGTTTATTATACAACATCTTGCCAGATGTGCCATGCTCAATACTTGATAAAACTAGACAGAGAGTTGGAACACATGCCGATGGTATTATTGGTTCAGCGCAAACAAATCCTATTGACCAATTGACGAAGCAGTTGCAACAATTATCTATACAACACATAGTGGCTAGCCAAACTACTACTTTGGCTTCTCCCCCTACCAAAATGTCAAAGGTACACACAGTACAATCAACTAACCCAAAGGCTGCCCAACAGCCTGAAGGAAAGAAAAAACAACAAAAGAAGGGTAAGGGGGATACAAAACCTACCGATAATGCTGGCAGGGACAACACTAAGAAACAGAAGGCAAGGTATCCATGCAACTTGTGTGCAAAAGACCACCCAACCCATCTATGTCCTCGGCTTGCAGAAGCTAAAAAGTTTGTGACATAGCAATAGCCTGCTGTGTTGACCAATCCATTTTAACATGGGAAAAATCTAACCCAAGCCTCTATAAGCACGGAAGGGGGTAGCCAAGAACCCTCTCCGTCTTCGAACAACCCCGCATCCACGAACGTCTATATGGTGACGGGTGATGATTTTATATCGACTAGAGCACATGACTATCGTAAACCAAACACTTTTGAGAAGGGCAAAGAAGCCGAACTCCCATATCTTCCTTTACAGATTGAGAAGACGTTTTGTGAAACAATGACACACATCCCCAAAGGTGCATTCAAAAAATCTTCTCACAACCCAAACACAAGGGCCGCCCATAACTACTCTGTGGTGGAAGATTTATCACAAACCCCTTGTGCGATGTCCGCTTTGGAGGTCCCCGAAAGTTGCCATTCCTAGAGGAAAGCCTTGTTAACCACTTTATGATCTACTGAGACTTGTAATCTAGGTATAATCATGCTAGATACAACCGATTTAAAACCTCGTCTTCCTTACCATGTAGCATTTCAGATAGTAGTGGCTTATCCCATGAAAACTTTTACTCGAAATATCTTTCGCACGGTGGTTGATGAGGGCGCCTCGACATGTGTTATGTCATTGGCATGTTGGAAGGTTGTTGGCCTGCCCGTTCTGTCTCCATATCCTAGTCTCCTCATCGCTTTCGACGGTCATTCGTTCCGACCACATGGTATCGTTCCTTCTTTCCCCGTGCAGTTAGGAGGGAATACTGTGTGTGTCAAAGTAGAGGTAGTCGATGCTCCCCTTGACTATAACCGGGTTGGACTTATGCTATGCAAGAAGTGGTTGCTACAATTTTTCGGGTCTCGTTGTTTCCACACAAGGGCCAGATAGTGACCATCGATCAATTGTCTTTCTCCAGACCTGACCGTGCATTGGGGGCATCCACGGTCCCGATGATTGATAATCCTCAACCAGGTGTCCTCAACATAGGGGTTGGTTTGTGCCCATCTTTGATGGGTACCTTCAATTACCTACCCCTTCAAGGCGATATCAAGTTTATATCCAATCACCATAAGGTTGATATTTTTCAAGTTTCATCATTCTGCATGACTTACTTTGACAATCCATGGATACTTCCTTCCCCATTGGCCACGATGGATGGGACATAGCACCCGGGCATGTCCATGCCCTTGTCCGCAGCTGAAGTAGCGTACTCGTTAGTCCAGCGAACTTCAGCCCACACTGATCCAACTCCTACACAAGAGTTCGATCCACTTCTAGAGTCTATTTGGGCTCAGGGTTCTCTCACTCAGACCGATTCAGTAGACTTAGTCTGGCCCTCTGATGAAGCAATCATTGAAGTAATGACTAGTCTGGACAAACCCTGGGAAGATCTTCATCATAGATCATACTTCCTCCTAGAGTTAAGATGAATTGAAGCAGGAGAATTCACCATGACTATGACAGGAGATCGGTCTTTTCCTATCCATCTCTTAGCTACCCACGAAGTTTATGCTGAGGGTAATATGGAAACCATTGTTGAAACCATACCGATCAATATCTCCCAAAATCATGGCATCATGGAGAATGTTTTTGTCAGAGCTGACTGCTCCCCCATAGAGATTCAACTTTATACAGATCTGTTTAAAGAATTCCACGACGTTTTTTCCTGGTCTTATGAGGAAATGCCATATATCAATCCAAAAATAGTTGAACATGAAATCACAATGTATCCAGATGCCAAGCCTGTCTGGCAAACGCTTTGCCCAGTTAACCTCAAGAAAGCAGCAACCATTAAGGTTGAGGTTGAGAAATTGCTAAAAGCTAGTCTTATCTATCCTATCCATTTGACCCAATGGGTGTCAAAGCCCATGATGATCAGTAAAAAACAAGGCAGGATTCGTGTATGTATCGAATTCCGTGATTTGAACAAGGCCTACCCCAAAGATAATTTTCCCACACCTTTCATCAACCAGATCATTGATGAATGTGCGGGTTGCGAGGCCTTTTCTTTCATGGACAATTTTTTAGGATATAATCAAATACAAATCAAACCCGAGGACTAGCACAAAACAACATTTATCTGTCCATAGGGTACATTCGCGTATCGTAAGATGCCTTTTGGTCTTAAAAATGCTAGAGCAACTTTTCAGTGGGCCATGTATTTTGCTTTTCATGACCTCAAGCATATAGTGGAGTGTTATTTAGATGATTTAGCATCTCGATCTCGCAAGAGAATGGATCATTCCACACACCTCCGACTTATCTTCAAATGTTGTCGCTACTTTCGGATTCGCTTGAATCCAAACAAGTGCAGCTTCTACATAACATCAGGACGATTGTTAGGTTTCATAGTGTCAACAACAGGGATCATGGTCAATCCTCTCAAGGTTGAGGAAATAATTCAGTTTCCCCCCCCCACACACAATCCTTCAACTTCAGAGTCTACAGGGCAAGGCGAATTTTCTAAGATGCTTTATCGCTAACTATGCCAAGATCACTAAGGGCTTTATGTGCTTACTTAAAAAAGATGTTCCTTTTTATTGGGACAATGCTGCTCAACGCTCTTTCGCCACATTGAAACATGCACTCACAACTGCCCCTTTGATTTGGCCACCCAACTATAACAAGGATTTCTTATTATATCTGGCTGCAGCAGAGTCAACCATAGGCATGGTCTTAGTTCAGGAGGATGACTTGTTCTTAGAATATGTCATCTATTACCTGAGCTGAGGCCTCGTAGGATCAAAACTCAATTATTCTCATATCGAAAAACTTGTGTTGGCAGTAGTCCATGCTATTCAATGGTTCCGTCATTATGTTCTGTTTTGCAAGACCATCATCATTGCTGTCGTGAATCCATTTCAGTACATGTTGACAGGATGGGTAATAGGTGGAAAAATTAGTAGATGGATAGTCATCCTCCATGAGTTTGACTTAAATTTCGTGTCAGTGAAGTCCAAAAAGTCACTGGTCTTTACAAAACTTATTTTGGAGCTTCCGGTTGAGTCAGGTGATCTTGTGCCTGAAGAGTTGCCTATCCAAGGAGATATATTTTTTATCACCTCTTCGGATCCCTGGTATGGAGATATACTTATCTATTTCTAGACTTTGAAGTGACCCACCACTGCTTCTCTTAATGAACGTCGACACATATGCCATCAGGCTAAGAATTATCTCATACTCAATGATACATTGTATCGGAGAGGTGTAGACTGCATCCTACGTCAATGTCTCACTCACGAAGAAGAAGTTATAGTGCTTAATAATTGCCATACTAGAGCTCGTGGCGGTCATTTTTCTGGGTTGGAAACAACCCAAAAGATTACCCAAAAGATTCTATGAGCAGGTTACTTTTGGCCGACACTTATCAAAGATTGTATTGAATTGGTCAAGAAGTGCCATCCGTGCCAAATCTTCTCTCGGAATATGAGGGCACATCTCGCTCCCATGTTTCCTTTCATCACAGTTGGTCCCTTCACCAAGTGGGGGATTGATTACACTACATGCAACCCTCCTTCAGCAAGGGGGCACCACTATATCATCATAGCTGTAGAATACTTTACAAAGTGGGTTGAAGCTATGCCAATGTTTAAAGATGATGACGAGACTACAACTCTCTTTTTATTCAACCAGATAATAGCAAGGTTCGGTGTCCCAAGGGAGATTGTCACTGACCATGGCAGTCAATTTTAGAGCCAGATGATTATCGAGTTAACATCAAATCTTGGGCTACGGAAAGAACATTCATCACCGTACTACCCCCAAGCAAATGGGTAGGTGGAAGCTGTAAACAAAACTCTCAAGACTATTCTACAACAAACTATCAACTCAGCCAAGTCAAATTTGCATTTGATGTTATACTCGACATTATGGGCTTACCGAACATCTGTTAAGACTACAATAAGTTTCTAACCTTTTCAACTCATTTACGGGCTGGAGGCAGTCTTTCCCATCGAATGTTAGATACTGTCTCTAATACAATTACACTTCTCCACAAGACTTCCAGACACTTCTCTACCTTAAGAATGGTTAGTATACATTGAGAAGCTCAATGAGCAGTGTCATGATGCGGCCCTGGCCAATGAGTCTCACAAACATAAGGTTAAGTGTCAGTATGATAGGTCTGTTTATCCTCGGATTTTCTCTGAAGGCGACCTTGTCCTGGTCTATGAAAAAGATAAGGACCCCTTGGGGGCAGGAAAATTCAAACCCATGTGGTTTCGACCTTTCATCATAAAAGAGGTTTTAAAAAATGACACTTATCGTCTGGTTGATTTTGAAGGGAATGCTTTGGTGGAGCCTAGAAATGGGCTCTACCTCAAGAAGTATTACTCATAGGCAGGTCACTATGGGTAACTTTTTGTAACATACGTATAGTCTTTGTGCTATTACTTTTTAGTTTCTTTTAGTGGTATGGATGTGTCATTGATGTTATCTTTCATCACTATGATAGATGTCAAGTGATTCTGAGGTGTTCGTTGGGTATGTAGACGGTGCTAGTTGGCACACTCGGAGGCTTGCCTCTGCAGCTTTGGTAATCTTTACACCTCAAGGCCAGTCATTATCTTCCGAAGGTATATGCTTAGGTGACACCAAAAATAATGTCGTTGAGTATAGTGTAGTTATTGAGTTGCTTCGTGACGCTTTGTCATTGGGTATCTCTCATCTCCAGGTCTATCTCGATGCTCAAATGGTTGTGTCTCAGTTAAACAGAGTATACTGGGTTCATGATTCAAATGGTTGTGTCTCAGTTAAACAGAGTATACTGGGTTCATGATTCAACTTTACACTGATGATTCCTTAGGGTACATCTCTTAGAACGAAACTTTGATTATATTACATATTTTCATGTTCCCAGGAGATTAAACCAAGTTACAGATACTCTAGCTAATCAAATTTTAGATTGGCATCTTGCACACATATGAAAGCACATTTGCATAAACATGTAAATACATTTTTTCACACATGATATATAAGACACAAAATACAAAAAAAAAAAAACATATATAATATCATAAAGTAACCAGAGTACACCGATGGACACAAGCACCTTAAAAATAGGACCAATAACGAGTCACAGGGCTTATGCCCTCAAAAAATATATACAAGTAGTGCTCGTGGCACATCAAAATGTCTAGCTAAAGTCAAGGCCTGTGGGCCCTGTTATACTAGTCCACAGTGTTGGCTAAACGCCGAAACAACCGGACCGACGTCTGTGGTGCCCCCACTACGTGAACACATATGCACACAATGAACACATATCCATCAAATACTCCGGTATAACAAAAACATGATATATATAACAAAACAACATAAAAATTACATATGTTTAAAACACAAAATACTACAAAGGTGGAGACTTACCCATCTCCCCTTGCTCCTCACCAGGAGGTACCAGTATCTCAGGGTCTCTCGAGAAATCAATCCCGACATAGGGGTAATCCTCTATAACAGGGATCTGTCATGATAGCCATGCAAAGAAGTCATCATCAAATGACTCATTGGTCCTTCCACCACCATGTCGCGGTAGTCATACTTCCCATCTACACACAGTAGGAAGAGAGGCCTAATGTCCTCGTGCCACTACTCGAGGACTAAAACTCGGAACTCTCTCAAAAAAGAACAAACATAGAATGGTCCCAAACCCGAAGTTCATATGTGTCCGCAAACGACAATCTGTCAGCTGTCTTTTCATACACTCAATCAATGTGGTACTCCAATAAAAAACTTGTGCATTTAAGCACTGGACTGCACAGTTCATCTGTGCACGGGATGCTTGATGTAGAGCCGCAGAACTAGTAATTCACCCAATAAGAAATACTATCACATGTAGAGATAAGTTAGTGATCTTTCTTATGGGCACCTATGTGCTCGAGCAGTCTGTATCATCTGCACAATATATATCTATCAGTTCCACTATGTTATGTGGACACGAAGGAAAAGTCCAAAAATTGACTGGTTCCCCTCTCCTAGAGAGGCCAGTCAAAAAGTAAATGTCCTTTACTATGGGCACCAGTGATTGCCCCTCTAACATGAATGTCTATGCATCTAGATGCGAATAGTCAACCAAGGCATTCAGTAGCCTAGGTTTTTCCCACATGAAAGGACATAAGAAAAACTTGAGTAACCCACATTGCATCAAAGTAGCCATAGCATTGGGGTCTTCCCCAACCAACTCATTCACCTCTTCATACTCTCTTTCTCTCCAATGGACATACATCCTGCAAAACACCAAGGTTCAGGAGGGTTAAACCTTGCTTTTTATTCTTTTTTTTTCCATAAGGGGGGTCCAGACGTGTTGTACTGGTGACAATCATGTGTACATGCGTGAAGAGTTTACTCTACCCAAATGTACACACAGCCTGTCCAGAGACAACCCGTGTGGACCTAGGGCCGACCTTTTAAAGGTCGACGCCCCCCTAAAAAATGAAACCCAATAAAAAAATAAAGACTTAAAATGCAAGATAAGGGAGTTTGTACTTACTTGGTCCGGACAGAAGTTCGTTTCATCGACTGTAGCTCCTGTAATCACCGCTTTTGACAAAGGGGGTCTTTTGTCTCTAGAGTCAATTTCCAAATCAACAATGGTGATAATGAGTTGCCAGCTTCTATTTATAGACTTTTTGGCCTCTTTTTGTCACATTTTTGGCCTCCCTTATCATTTTATTTATACCAAAAATCATTTAGGGTGATTCAAGAGTTTCATAGGAGGGATATGATCGGGTATTGGGATAGTTTTTCTTTGAGTTCTGAGTAATTTTCGACGGTCTGTGAAAATTTTTCTGAGGATCAACTTGAGCATATAGGTTAGGTTTCTGCCCTGACTTTTGTACCTTGTTGTCATTGTCCTTAGCTATAGGATCGATCCCATCAGGTTGTGACACAGAACCATCATAGTTTCTTTAGAAGTGTCGCAACTTGGTGGTAGAGCTTACTGGAACATGGATGCCCTAGGTAGATCCTAGTTGCATTATGGTATCCACGCCATCTCTAAAAACACATTAGGCTCAAGAGTTCTTATAGTTTTTCTTGAATACGAATTTGAGCCTCATTTGCATGATTCTTCTTTGCTCTTGACCTCACCCTTAGGACTCCCAAAAAATAACAGGTCTTCTTTTAAGCCCTTTTCAGACCCTATAAAAATGAAAATATTTCCAAGCGATCTTGTGGCCTTTCACGCTCGTTAAACTGAAATTTGAAGTCACGTCTGTCCGATGGTAGTTTACCTCTTTTTCAGTCCAGACGGTCAACGGTATGAACAAAGGTAAACTCTATGGAACTTCGGTTCTCCAGAGGAGTACTCTCAGGTATAATTTATCCCTTTTTTGTGCATGAGGGACTAAAATTACAAAGAAGGAACCCCCTCGGAGTCCATATTTAATCTCTTTTCAAACTCCCTAAAATTGAAAAGATCGTCGAGTTACCTTATTCTTTCACACTCGTTAAACTAGTCTAGAAGAACATGCCTGATGGAGTCCATAGTTAAGATTTTTTTCAGACTCCTTAAAAATGAAAAAATGGCCGAGTGATCTTGTCCTTATCACACTCATTAAAATGGTTTTGAATAGACATCTTGTCGGTGCTAGTTTACCCCTTTTTCGAACCGACTAGACTATCTTAGAAAAAGTCACCCCAATGGAGTCTCCTTTTATGATTTTTCAGACTCTCTAAATATGAAAAACCCCCGAGCTTACCTTCTTTGGGCTCATTAAACTAACATCGAAGGACGTTACCATTGTGTGTTTTGTTAACCGCATTTGCATGCCTTATATGCCAACCTTGTAGCACTTTTCTTCTGCGTCTTAACACCCTTGGCCCCCAGGGGATTTTTCCCGAGTATCATTATTTTGAACATCAGTGTTTTCCTTGTGCCTTGAGCTTATATGTTTGTCACACTTGTTCCTCCATTGTAACGTAACATTCCTTTATTCGTTTTTCCAAAATTATTGAAGAAAGCCAAAAAAATCAAATATACCCCAAAAAGAGGAAGGGAAAAGTATTTTATTTATTGGCAGCATAACAAGTCGCCCTTGGATAAAGCACATCTGTCCATTTTTCCGTCAAGCTTTGGGATGTAGTACGACCTTAGGAAGTTGTTCTCACTACATAGAGTTGTGTCCTCCTCCATTTGGTTATTCTTCCAAGCATATGGAGAGTTTGTATTGCCTCCCTCTTCATAAACTTAGCATTAATGCCATGCTGCCTAAGTCTCATCATTTGTCATGTTGTTGTCCAAGGGAAGTTTCTACCAAGCCTAAGTTGGCCCCTCTGTAATTTGTCTCTTGCCCTCATACCTGGCCATCCTAAATGTCCAATCAAGTCCTTGTTCGAAATCAATAAAGCCTTCATTCTGATCATCAAGATTATCTAGTCCATGACCGATGAGCCGTTGAAGACCTCTGGGTAGTGAATTCGTACACTCCTACCTTGAGTTTTGAAGATTTTGAAGTTGTTGCTCGAGCTCTGAAGCTATCATCTCCATCCATCAGACCATATCAACTTCTAGAAGATGGATACTCTATATGTATATCTTTTTGATTTCAAGATGTAGCTTCGCTGTGTATTGTTCACGGCTACACTTTATATAGTTATTTGACATGGATCTACAGTGTATTTGATTGGTAGCCATGATTCTATTTTATCCCGAGCATGGGTATGCCCACCTTGGTGAGACATTTGTTATTTTGCAGACGGTGCCTCCCGGTTCCTGGTCCATAGGCTCACTTGTTCAGCACATCAGTAAAGATTGGTAATGTATTTCAGCCATCAGATGCTCTTCTGACCTCACACATTAGGGGGCATCTGTTATAACCCTAATTTACACCATACATGCTTACCTAGCATCAGGCCATCTCAGATCCCTTCTTTGCCAAAGCACTATTGAACAACTCTTTGAATAAACCTCTTTTATAAGGGCCCACATGCCCTACTCCATTACTGGACATGTGTACATCCTAACTGACCTCAAACAACCCGCGTGGACCGACAAAAGCACGAAAAAAGGAAAGTTGCCAATGGAACACACATCTTTGGGTGAGTTAACTGAAACTCTTGGCGATGCATGGCCGAGGGTTCATCCAAATACCTAGCTTCTTCTAGCATATAAAAGAAGGGCTAGGGGTCCCATTTGGAAGGAGGAAAAAATAGAGTAAAGAAACTCTACCCAATTGCATATTCCCATTGTCCCAACCCTTTATCCATCCTTGTGCAAGAAGAGATACAAAGCAAAGAAGTTGGAGAACATTTGAAGAGGAGCCCAAGATTAGGATTCACAGAGCAATGGATGGTCTCGACATTGTAATTTGATTCATTAAAGTTAATAATAAAGAAACACTTTTCCTGTCCCACTATATGAGTTCTTCATAGTTTAGTAGATATATGTTTGAATCTCTAACCCATTAGTCTATAGGTAAAATGCATGTGTAGTTTGTTGCTTGTTTTGTACACAGGTCAATCTCGAGAGGATAGCTGCCAAAAAGTGATCAAGCATGAAGGGGGATTGACATCGAACATCTAGAACAAGGTATGTTGGTCTAACCATGTATTTGCTGAAAAGGAATGGGGTTTAAGTCTGGGGACGAAGGTAGAAATTAGATTTCTTTTGGTCATATCTGCATGCACAAGATAACCCTATTTGCTAGTTCGTAAGGGGATTTCCCTCAGAACAATACTATAATCTAGTCCTCCCTTGGATGGGTCTCATTGTAATTTACTACTACTTGGGTGAAATTCCTAAGCATACAAAGGAATGGGAGGGACACTCCCATTATTAGTCCCTAAAGTTGTTCTTGACTTCTAAGGGAAAGCTAGGGAACCTCAATTATTGGAATGGTTTATATTTGTAGGTATTTTTAAGGTTTTCAATTGGTTTATAGGTCAAGTAGGGAATTAAAAGGACAATAAGAGTTTCTGGTTACAAAATAAAGTTTCCACCACACAAAATTATTCAATGGTTTTCAATCTGATGAGCTAGATAAAGAAATATAGTAAATAGAGAAAGAAACTGTAAGTTCATAATTTTTTTACTCACACAGAAAATTCTTGATCCTAAATACCATTCAGAAATAAGAATAAAGTACTTGAATACAATTCCTGTAGGAAATAAGCAATCAACAAAATATTTACTGACCTTTAGATACTAGCAGGTTACATCAAATGCTTTGCAAAGACATATATGCATTCAAGCAAGAAATAAAGAAGATACGACAAGATAAGGTAGTATAACCATCAAATAGCCTTTTCCATTGAGTGCATTATGAGGTAGATTCAAAAATTTACAATCAGAGACAATATGTCTTTAGCACCACTTACTTGAACCTCTTTCTCTGTCAACAGATTTCCTATTTATGCGTAGAGTTGGTTTCAATAGATCCTGAATTATAGATATAGTTATAAATTAGTACTGATTCTTTTATAACATATAGTAATCATATTCCATTACATGATTTAATTACACTTGAAAAATATAGTTTTTAGGCAAAATGAATCTATTTCTAAGACTAAATGGTGATCTCAAAAATAGCCTAATCCTGTAAAATAGAGGCTTGTTGCAACTTCTTCAGGTAGATGTGATGAGAACTTGATCTTTGAATCTACACCTCGCTTTGGAATTTTCTTGCTTCATCTGGGTCTTGAGTACTACATTCCTCCAATAAATCTTTATATTCATATTCCTGACCTTGTTGGAGAGTTCACGTTATTGTTTGTTCTCTAATTTCATCTTTTCAACCTTGTTTTGTAATTTGTCTTTTCATAACTCAAGTGCTTTCGTTTCATGCTTCAATTCATTTATTACTTTGTGCAACCTTTTAATATTTTTTCTTTCAGGTGCATCCCCTATTTATTCTCTACATCCACCATATTCTTCCTTAGGTGCAGGTCTTTTGAGATCAATGGAAAACTTGGGCTTCCTAGAATTGATTCTATATCTATGTTCATTTGATCACAACTCTTTAATTATATCCTTCTCTGCAAATTTATAAAAAGAATATATTTCATGTCTATCCATCTCTGGAAACTCATACATTTTTGGAACATAAGTAGGGTCTCGCTCCATTTTATCATATGAATTAGAAGATCCTAGGTTAGTTTGTGATAGGTGTTTCTTCCCATTTGCATGCTTCTTTGGAACCTTATCTATTAAATCCTCATACAACATAATTACATTATCTTCCTTAAGTAAGGGTTTAAAAATAACTTTAGAATTCATCCTTAACTTGTTTGTTGGTCTAGTCTTGGGCCTGCTGGGATAAGTCACAGGATGCTTGCCTTTACCTATTTTATTTTTTTTACTTGTGGGGTTTTTTCAATAGATGTATCATCGGTTTCTACATCAGGATCAAATTTAACTTCTGGAAATAGAATGATCTTCTACTTAGTCATTCTCCATGTATATACCTTGTCAAAACCTATAAATTCTTGTTTAGAGGCAGAGGATTCAAGCTCTAGATGGATTTCTTCTTCCTATTGAAATTCAAATTTCCTTTTACTTGATCTAGTTCATCTATCCATAGGGGATACTTCCTTTAGTTTTTTATAGATTTTTGAAGTACTTCCTTTTGATTTTGAAGCTTTAGGTTTCTCTTATTTTTCATCTTGTTCATCCAACACTAAATAGATCAATAACTACCTCCAGGTCATTTGAACCTCCCTTAATGCATAGAGAACCAACATTTTGATCAAACTTTGATGAAATAAACTCTTATGGGTAGTTTGAGGATGATTATGCACTCTCTTAGACATCTTTTCCAAACGTTTTAATAGGTAAAAGGGTAGACTCATCTTTGTGTCTCCATTTAGATGCATAAAAATTATCATATGATAATGATAAGCATAAGAAAATATTCCCTCACCTATTATATACCTATGGAGTATTGTATAAATGTCCCACCATTCTTCCTTTAACCATTTACTAGGGATCCGGTGACTTCAATCAGGATCATGGTGTTCTGGTAGCAAAAATTGCTTGTACAAGTCTGCAACAACTCATCTTTCTTCCACCACCTCTCACCCTACATAAGTAAGTGACATGATACCCCAATTGAGTGTTATGTAACATATATAAATACTCTTCCCACCTAAGTTTTAAAACAATCAAAGTTTTAGGAAAATAAAATTGAAACCTCCTCATGGTAACCCTTGAAATTACAACAGAAGTCATACCAACCCGCATTGATGAATTTTTTCATGATCTTAGGATATGCTTCCAACAATTCACCTCCTGTCGATTCCAATTGACTAACCTAATGACTTTTCTTTGGATCCATCAAAGTGCCTACGATTTTTGTCAAAATGATAGGGTTTCAATAAGAGGGCTTAAGAGTTCCTGCAGAGACCATTGATATGGAAATATTCCTTTGACTGCAAAATGTTGTTAGGCTCCCAACATAGTTATAGAAATTCACTTTCAAAATTAAATCATCAATTTAAATTATTAATATCGTGACTCAAAACCAACCTTCAGTGGATGCATTAACATGTACATACTTGCATACTTTAAATAATATCCCTATATTGAATCATCATTTGACGCTAGTCACCACTATTGTATGATTCTCTGCATGATATTCTAGATTCTTTTGTGATATTTAACATGATTTTCAAGACCAAGACACGTTAAACAATGATCGGTTTCGGTGCTACAAGAATGTCGACATTCTTTTTTCGACTTTGTCTCTCTTTAAGATTAGGAAAAATTTAAAATTTGACTCGAATTTCTGATGGGACATACTCAAACCATGTAAATATTCAAATCTATCTCACTAAAATCACATGAAAATAAACTCAAGAAAAGAAAAAAAACACCCAAAATAATAAAAAGAGAAGTGTATAGGGAACTTAATACAAACAAGTGTATAGTAAGGAAGGGTTTTTTGGTATTGAGAAGATAGGAATGAATTTATTAATAACATAAGCTAAAAATCAAGGGTAATATGTTATAGTTTGAACAAGGACTAACACCCACTATGTGAAGTTGTAAATGCAGTGGAATATCATCCATCCATGTGGGGGACACTCTCATGGTTATCCCCTCTAGGTTCCTCTACAACTCATAGAGATCCTCGACATCACCTCCGCAGTTTTCCTCTAAAGTGTCTTCATTGTTTCTCCTCCTATGAGATTGAATCCATGTTGCTAGTTTCTCTGGTCCCATATCCATGTCAAAATAATCATTGTGTTATTTATACTACATCACCAAAAATAAATTCATATTCAAAAACCTAAAAAACATTAAAAAAACAAAATTTTCTAAAAACACTTACTAAGTTGTCGCCACTATTCTCCTTGGGGGAGTGTAATATCTAAATTGTGTTTGAATTCCATCCCCAAATAGGGGAATTCCTTTATGGATACTGAATGGACCCTCCACCATCATATCCATCTCGTTCCATAATGATCCTCTACTCTCCCTCAAGTGACTCACATCATATTCTCTTCCTAGCGCATCATTAAAGATCACTCAACCCAAAATCCACTATCAGTACCTATGGTATCATGCTTGGGACCGACTCCAAGAATAAAGTAATGAATATTGTCTCATATCCAAAATATTTCTATCTCATGGTCTTACATCAAGTATGCTAGTCTTTGTTGTTGAGAAGCACACCAGAATACCAATCAAATAATGTTGGTTCTAGGTAGGACAAATCCAACTGAATGTGGCCACTAATGGCCAAATGTGGTGTTGTTTATCTAGCCACTCGAGTGTTGGAAAAATAATTATCTGCAATGAAATCTCTACCACATCTCAAATTTGGAGCTTGTTGTGCATCCTTCTAGATCATTGGTGGAAACATTATTTTATATAATGCATGATGGATCGATCTTCCCCACCTAGTCCTCCTATCAGTTGCGGGGGTGACCCATGTCATGTTAGTCCCATGACAAATATGTGTCCTAAATCTTCAAGGTCAACAAGTTCTTCTCTACATTAAAACATTATTTCTCTGGTACTCAAAAACCAACTAATTTATTCATCAAATAAGGTTGGGACCTCATGTTTGGACACATGAAGAAATTCAAGATCCCATAATTTCATAAATATACCAAATTTTGTTGGTCATTCATTTCCTTCTTGTCCTCTACCTCATGATCCTGCTCTTTCCACTCTATCATGGTGATGAGGTGCCCTACAAAAATAACCAAAGTTAAACCCATTAGCCCAAAATAAAAACTTGTTGAGTAAATATTGTAGATCTAAAATTTTCAACCAAGGTCATGATTGACCAGTTCACACCAGTGGAATCGATCGTGGATTAAGGAAATCTTATGTTATTGTGATGAATGACACCCTTGGTCATCCACGATCGCAAAGAATGACACCTATCGGGAGTCCTATTGCAAAATTTCATCACTAAAATTTTACATAACAAGAATCTAAAGATGTGGATCTGGATAAATAATTACCTAGAACTAATGGCGTATGATTTTGCTAGAAACATATCCCTCAATTGTTTCTGGAAGTTCATATTGGAAGGGGTTGTTTACAAAAACTCCAATTACCAAATGTGGAAATTTACATTTTACTATGGTAATTTATTTTTAACCTAGTTGGGTGGAAAAAACCCATTTTCATACCTAAACCAAGTATGTGACTTCGAGAGTTTTCATGTTTGGGGCTTATTTGTTGTTTTTTTATGTGTTTTTGTCCAATTTTTGACATCATAATCTAGTCTTGATGTCTTGACAGGGATAAAAGGGACCTTTGTTTTTTCAAGAATTGGTGAATTCCACCAAACGTGAGGTATGATTTTTGAACCAACATATAGGGATTTTTTTTTCCCTGCATCCATATGTTGCATTATTTTCCCTCCATTCTATTTATATTATGTCTTAGGTCTGATTCCATTAGGTTGTGACATTAGCCATTCCTTTTTGCATGTTGTAACTTGCATATTAGTGCCTACCCTTCGTGAGCACCCTAGTTAGCACTCTGTTTTAAATTTGGTGACAATGTTGTGATTTATTGGAGGATTGGTAACCCTCCTATAGACCCACCATAAATTGAAATTGAACCTCATTTATATTTTTTCAAATATTTTCTTCCATTATCCTGAGTGGGTTCCCTTATTTTTGAGTTACTTTATGGTTGTAGAATCCTTTTCCACTTATGTCTTAATGCCTATTATTTCATTGTTGTTTTCTTTATTTCCTCTTACCTCCATTTATAGCCACACTTGATGTTTGTTGGTTTTTCCCTTTATCTATCTACTCTTCTTCTATTGGTCTTGAGAATTATTTATGGGGGTATTATGATTCCCATTGAGCATTACAGATTGACCCTAGTTCAAAACTAAGAAGCTTCCCAACAAAATCCCTTAAAGACTATCGACCCCTTTGGTAACCCAGAGGGAAACAGAGTACACAGAATGTACTATAGAGTCTCACCCAAGATAGCTCTATGGGTGGTTGCAATACTCAAGCATTTGCAACCTGAGATTGAGTGAGATCTGTGTTTGTGTGTCGTAACCTTTATTCAGTCCATTTAAAATCTAGTTATAACATTTATTCTATGCATGCATGCAAAATACCATATCTACTTAGTTACTTCATTCATTAATCATTCATCAACTAATTAGACACAAAGACGCATTTATTCAGTCACATAACATAGTGTTATCATGGTTCACCCCCTTCCGGGCTACGTCCACAAAGATATGGCTCTCAATCTTTTATTATAGTTTGGAAATATCCCACACCGCTCATGGTTACAATCTTAGTTATCCCTCTTTCCCACGAGATCCTCGATCCCTGTGAGGCTGAATAGATTGCACCAGGCCCCTCAACCTACGATCTAACCCTCAGGATCGAGTCACTCACTCGTTCCTTAGCTCACCAGATGAATGAGTCATACAGTTCTTATAGTTCTCTCTCTTTTTTGTCCCTCTGTGTGTCTCCCCTCTCTCTCCTAAGTACTACTTATTTATATATTCTTCTCACCATCCATTACAATGCATTTCAAAAACCCTAACCCTAACGTCGTTAGGTCCTCCATGCATGTGCATGTGCTTCTTTTCCTTCTAGTTTTATTTTTTCTCTTGCATGATTCTCCTCCAAAATAGCCTTTCTTTCTGATTCATCCTACATCCAATAGGCCCCCAACACTAACATGTGGATCCTCCCGAGCCACCTAAATCTTTTGTGCTTCGTCGATCTCTCCTGCCATTTCTTGGAAATTATTTGTGAGCTCCTTTGATTGCATTTGAGCCTTGGCATTCTTTTCTTTGAGTGTGTCCAATACCTGAACTGCAATCTCGTCGTTGATCATCCCTATGCACACTGCCTGAGTTTTTGCCATGTTCCTATTTACATCTTCTGCCTATACAATGACCTATGTTTCCCACTCTTGGAGCGGTTACATTTGAGATTGGTGCTCCTTCTTCTATGTCTGTGCAACTATGAGTTTCGCATGTAGTTTATTCATATCCTGTGCTCCTTTGACATGCTCCATGATCAACATTATCTTCCACCTCTACTTGAGGTCCTAGATAGTTGTGCTTCTCATTTCTTCTTCCTGGTGCCACTATTGGGCCTGTTGATCCTCTTACATCTTTTTCCATAGTTGTGTTGCCTTCTTAAACAAGTCAGCTGCCGCGTGGACTTGTCACTCCATCTCCTTTATCAACGTTGTTTCTTCCTGCTTCCTCTTCTCCTTCACTTTTAGTAGAGTGGTAGGTACGATGTGTTCTCGGAGGTGCTCAATCTCCTGCATGTATTGATCGATTGTATGCACAATATTATCAATATTTTGTGTATTTGTGAGCTCTGCTACCTTCACACTCCTTGGAATTTTCTCATATGCTATCGCCAATCCTTGTTCTATCCTATATGCACAGTATTTTTCATCTTTGGTATAGATATTGACCTGATCGACTACCAATTCAAACATGTCTCGACTGTCCTTTCTATGATGAAATTTTGTTGTGTCTGTGTGTGCGCATGGCTGTACCTCCTGCGCGACACTGACTTGCAGTTTATACAAGGCCTTGGTTGGTATTCGCATCATTACCAAGTGTATTTGGGCCAAATAATTTGGGAGTTTCTGCCCCACATTTTTAGCCATGCGCAACATGTTAGGTGTGACATGAAATGTCGAGCTTGGATATGCTTTCATCTGGATCCTATCCTACTCGCTTGATCCAGCCTTTCCTTCTTCCTGTGATAGTGGTGGGACTGATTCTATGCCTATGTTGACCCCCTGTGTTTCTTTTATCTACTGGAGGAGTTGCCTCATGTATGCCAGCTCCTCCTCAATCATCTCCCTTTGGCCCTAAGCATTGTCAAAATCCTCCAATGTGTGATCCTAGACAATTTGGGCCACAAGGTCCGCATCATCCTTCGTTATCGTGTATTCTGGTGGAATTTTGTGTGCCTTATATTTCTTATGTGCACCCCCCATTTGTATGACTAACCTCTTAGTTTGGCCTTTCTCCGGCCGAGTAGCACTTGATGTGGTTCCATGTGCTATCTCAGTATGTTTCTTCTGTACCTGTGGCACCTCTGTGTTTTTCTTCTTCCCTGCCTAGGTTCCTTTCTTGGACACCCCCCATTTTTTATCTTGCGCCTTGTTCCAACCTCTCCTTGGATTCTTGGGAACTATTATCTCTTCGACATGTGTCTGTCCTTTCCCTACCTATGCCTTTGTATCTGCTGGCATTTCTTGATTCAGGACTAGAATCCTCCATTCATCGTTTAAATCCTTGATGGCCATGTCTATGTCCTCCTCCTTGATGCAGTAGCGCATTTGTAGGCATTGATTGTCGAGATCCTTCCTTTCTTTGATCCACATTGCATTCCTAGTCGAATTGAAGTTGGCTATGCCCTGATACTGTGAAACCATTTCTGATGTAACCCACCAAGTGTTGGTGATACTCTCTTGTAGGTCATTGTGATATCCTTAAAATATGGTTGCATTCGCCCTTTTGTGGTTGGGGTATGAAGCGTACCCTAGCGATAGGTATCACGCTCTGTGGCAAGGATTGGGTCTTATGGAAAATAATGAATACTTAGGATCCTTCCATCCGATCAAGGCTATCATGATGAGTATCCATGAATAGTGAAATTATGTCCCCAGATATTTCACGTCCTTACAGTCTTCTAGGAACAGATTCAACAAATACAGGGCCCAACAGAGTGTGATTCCCTCTGCACACTGTGTTGCAGCCATGAAGACCCTAGCAGGGACTTCCTCCTTGCAACATTTCCTGACTAATTTGCATGGCATAATTTCCATGGCCATTCTTTTCGTTGTGTCACTAATATGCTTGATTATGATTCTACGTGACCCCCTTTCAGTACCACACATCTTCTTCATTTCCTCAGCCAATGCCTTCTCCTTCATCTTGTCCTGAAGGAATAGCATGGGTGCCTCCCCCAATGATGGAAGGCATGTGATGTATGGAATGATATCTACGTCCATTAAGATGATTTGTTCCAACCACAGGTATCCTCCATGGGTGACTGCCATCAGATGCTTGACACAGTTGTTTGCGTATTGGCCCCTCCCAAAGTGTGGGATGTCCAACAAGCCTAGAATCCCATTTTTGGCTAGTCTGACTACCCACTGGACTGGTTGGTTAATTGGTTCACCAAAGGGCCCTATACCCATAGTCTCTAGATAGAATTTCTTGGAAAACTCTAGGAACTTTTCCATGTCTATCACATCATGGTCTGAGTGACTTAATTTCTCCATGTGGCCTAACATATTGCCTGCGATATGTACCCCTTATGGAATGCACGGGAAAATAATGGTTGTGGTAGCCTGCCTACATGATGACCTTAGTACTGGTTGTTTTCCCTTCTGCTATGGTGGATGTCTTGAGGTTCCAACATCCATTTTTCTTTTTTTGGTATACTCATTTTCACGTTCGATGACCTCTTCCACTGTGCCCTCTTGTGGCTATTCTTGCATGGTTGTGTGTGACCTTTCTGGTGCAATCGTTTCTTCCTGGTTCGAGACCGTCCCATTAACCCTCTAGGATTCTTCAGGGTTTTCTGGGTGTGAGTGATTTCCTGCGTCCTCAATGTGTTGTCCCTATCCCCCTTCTAGCACATCAATGTTCATTCCCACTAGTGTTGTCTATTGGGTTTCCTCCATGATAGGTGTGCATATTCTTGGTGTCATATCAAGCGACAAGGTTTCATCCACATTGATGACTTATGGAGGGTGAATTTGTTGTTGTTCGGTTCCTATTGATTTTCGTGGGGATCTGGTGTCACTTCAGGGTTGTCTGCTAGTCTGTCTCAGTTCTCCCAGTTTGGGTGGTGCCATGGTGTTAAGGGTGTTTTCCACCGAACATAATGGCCTCTGTAACCTCTGCAAACTTCTCTCTTGGTTCTATTTCTCTACTTTTGTAACCTTTGTATACTCTATTTCTCTCTTCTTTTCTTAATTTCTTAATATTCTCACCAATCTTGTGTACTATCTTATATAGGAATCGTCTAAAGCTTCTCGGATATGTTACCCAATTTTCATTTTAATTGAACTGGCGCTTCCCACATATTGGCCATTGAATTCCCTTGTCGTCTCCAGTTGGTGCGATTAATGCGGTGTCCCATCAATCATATTTTTTATTTATTTAAGTTTGATAACCTTCGTTCGTTGGCAGTTATTTTCCATATTCATCTTTCCCATTGTTTCTGCTTTGTAGTGACTATTGGCATTTTCTCCGTTGTGCTAGTGTTTCTAAGTGTGCGTGCTCATTCTCTTTCCAACGCACTATTCCTTTGTTTCTATCTTTTGATGTCCGACGCGATATCTTTTTTATCTTTTTCTCTCTCTCTCTCTCTCTCTCTCTCTATATATATATATATATATATATATATATATATATATATTAATTYTTGGGAGGTTGAATGTCCCTATACAACTTTAGTCGACTCCCATTGATCATCCCTCTCAATTTTTTTCCTCCTAAATCCTTCAATTGTACATCTCCCCTGTCTGTGACAATATTTACTTCGTATGGTCCTAACCAATGCATTCTAAGTTTTCTTGGGTGATGAAGAGATTTACTGTCATACACCAAGACTAAGTCTCCTTCCTTCAAATCGTTACTCTTGATATGTCTGTCATTCCAAGATTTTTCCCTTTCTTTATGTACTTCTTACTGAAACCGTACCAGAATCCTATCTTCCTCATGATCATCAATTGATTTATCCTTTCTTGTACTACGCCTCATCATGTCATGTTTTTAATTGCTGCTACGCGCAGACTAGGTACCGAAATTCTAATGGCACCACAGCTTCTTGTCCATACAACAATATGAATGGTGTGTGTCCTGTAAAATTTATTCATGTGGTCTTGTACTCCCACAATAGTGCTGGTATCTTCAAATCCCAATCATCCCTATTAACGTTGCAAATATTCGTAAGTTCATTTTCAAGTATTTTGTTAAAGGCTTCCATTGTTCCATTTTCTTGAGGTTGATATGGTGTACTCTTTTGATGATGAACTTCAAACTCCTTAGTCATAGCCTTAATAGTGTTGTTAATAAAGTGAGTTCCTTGGTCACTCATCAAAATCCTCGGGCAACCAAATCTAGTGATCACTTGCTCAAACAGGAAGTGTGATGTTATCTCTATGTTGCAATATTTTATCGATGTTGCTTTCGCCCATCTTGTTAAGTATTATGTTGTGGTGATAATGTACCTCGCTCCTGACCTTTTTGTTGGTGAGTTAATTGGTCCCACAAAATATATTTCCCATTTTCCAAATAACTGCAAGGTTGCTTGTGGTTTTAGGGGCATCTCATCCTTTCTATTTGATTTACCAACCCTTTGACATACATCACATTTTTGGCAGTATTCCTTTGAGTCTCTGTGCATGGTCATCCACCATAGTCCTACACGCAATATATTCTACATGGTAACTTTGCCTACAAATGTCCTCCTACTATTTCCTTGTGGGATTCTGTGAAGATCCTTGGTATTTCATGTTCTAGCACACATCTCAAGACGCTATCTGCACCCATTTTGTATAAGTGTCCTACAATCAACTGGTAATCTACATCCTTGACTACCACATTTTTCTTCTGCGCAATGTTTATTCATGTGGCACAGTCCCTGTACTAAAGTACTGTATGATGTCTGTGAAGTATTCATCATCTATTTGAACTAAAATAACTGCGTGTCAGGAAATTTGTCCTCTATATTTATGGGTTCCTCTACATTAGTTATCCTTGACAGGTGATTAGGTCCTATGTTCAACTTTCTTGGTTTGACTATCACTTCAAAGTCAAATTCTTGGAACAACAATAACCATATACAAATTATCCCCCCCAACATTGGCTTGTTGACGAGGCATTTGAGAAATGAATGATCTGTTAACATATTGAAAATTTTCCCCAACAAATAATTCCTAAATTTTTGAAGCACGTAGACCATAGCTAATCCATCCCTCTCTGTGGTGTTGCAGTTCTGCTCTGATTCTGACAGTTTTCTTGTAGAAAATGCTATAGGATGGTCCAATTCTCCTACTCCTTGTTGCGCCAGCATATCTCTAAGTGTTATGGCCAATGCATCTACATGTATGTGGAATGTCTTTTCCCAATATGGGAATACTAATATTGGTGCAGTTACCATTTTTCTTTCAGGGTATCCATACTGTGCTGACAGTCCTCATTGCACTTGAAATTTGTGTCTTTACTTAGCAATTTATCCATTGGCATAGTGATAGTCACATACCCCTTTATAAATTTCCTGTAGTATCCTGTGTGTCCCAATGTCTCTCTCAATTGACAGATTTTTTTTGGTTGTGGCAAGTTAACAAATACTGCAATCTTGGCAAGATTTACTAGCAAGCCTTGCTTGCATACTATATGGCCCACTAGTATCCAAAAAGGTGTTTTGAATATGAACTTCTTGATAATTAACGATATCTGAAAATGTATACATATTTCTAACATCAACTGAAAGACCCCTACATGGTCTTTCAACAGATGATAGACTATCCAATCATCCAGATATACCTCTAGGAATTAGTGGATAAATTCTTTAAATTTAGCTATGAATCCTGTGGGAAATATTGTTGGTGCATTCTTCAATCCAAATGGTATGGACGTATACTAGTAGGATCCCTACTCTGTGGAAAAATTGGTCTTGGTTCTGTCTTCTGGTACTATCTTGATCTTATGGTATCCTGAGAATATGTTGGTGAATGAATAAGGTTCATGTCCTCCTACATTCTCCAAGACTTCATCTGTGAACATGGTAGAGAATGGGTCATGTAGGCATGCATCATTCAACTTCCTCAATTCGACATATTCTTATCCCCCCTTGTTTCTTTTCCTGAACTAGCATCGATCTTACCCATTTAGAATATTCTACAGTTTCTATGATTCCATCTTCTAACATCCTATTGATTTCAGCTTTTACTTTTTTCTTATATGTGGGATTCAGTCTGTAAGGTCATTATCTGATCGGTCTTTCATTAGCTCTGAGCGATATCTTCATTTCTCCTATCTCTCCTGCTATTCCTTTCATTTCTATGAATGTTGTTGGGAATAGGTCGTTGTACTCATGTAGTAACTCTATTATACTTTCCATTGTTTGCTCATCCAAATAGTATCCAACGCTGGCCATTTTGGGATTCTCAACTATCCCAATATTGAATTTCTTCACCTTGATTGGTGTAGCAAGTTACTTCTGATTCTAGAGGTGGAACTTCCACTTCTCTCTCACCTTCAACTTCCTCAATCTAAATATCGCATGGGTCATCTTCATGTGGTGCTTCTTCCTGCACATGGTAGCATGACAATAGTTCTTTCACTATTTGTTTGTTTTGTTGTTGTTCTTCTATCATAATTTCAACTTCTGGTTCCTTAATGAATATCGCCCCTATGATTTTTTTAAGTGTTTCATTTATGTTGGGGTTCTCATGCTCAAATGAAAAAGTTACTGTAAATTTTTGTTGTAATACCGTCCAACTCATAGTTCCTCTACATAATTCCTGGTCTGTATACCAGTTTTTTGGGATTCTATCTAATGTATGCACAAAATCATGAGGCTATTCCTCTGGTGGTGTCATTTTCCATCACACTCTGCACTTCTCCAAGTGTTCTTCTGGTGCTCCCTATCCATCATAGTTTTTTATTTGGTCACTTCCTTGTTCTGCGCCAAACCTAATGCGTAGTAACCGCTTACATTGGTACCAGTCCTTGCCTATTTCTTTGTGCGCACCCCACCATCTCGTAGGTGTTTCCTTGAGTGTTATATCTAGGGCTAAGAGTCTCTGATTTTATAACACTTCATCTTCATATCGTGTTAAGAATGTGTCTAGGTCATTCACCCCATGAAATATGGGAGGTTCCCTTATCTCCGTACCTACCCATCTTATTACGTGGTCTATTCTTGTGCATATTCTTATGGAAACTTTGCGTAACCTCTGCTACCGATTTTCTAAGCATGTATCTAAGTCTGACACACATGAGGTGATGCTTTTCCAACTAAGTACCCCATCTACAGTTGGGTTTACGTAATATTCATCTCATGGAGTTGTTATGTACAACTGATTAATTTCCTCCAGGTCCAAGCAAGTAAGCTCTACAAATCTTTCCCCTTTAGATGGGTCCAATGGCATAGTGACTATGTGTTCTCTTGACTCAAAGGTCATGTTTAACGTATTTAGGTTGATTATGTCCTGGTTATAAAACACCCAATCCAAACCCAATAATGTTAGATAAGGTGTTGTGCCATCCACTATTTTGATTAATTCAAAGTCAGCTTTAGTCCGCCATCCATCCAGGTATACCGTTACTCCTTTTAGTCTTCCAATTAGTAGAAATCTGTGTTGATTTTCTAATTTCAACTGAATAGGCAAATATCCTAATGTGGTTTCTCCTATACCTTTCCATCTGTTCTTGGGTAATACATTGATTTCAAATCCTAATTATAGTATAATATCTCCCATGTTAAAATATTCAATGTTGGCATTCATCCTAAATTCTCTACTTGTTCTTATCCTTGTATGCAAGTGATTGATTGTTTTCTATTCTAGGTTTCCTTCTCTTTATATTCTTCATATTTCTAGCATATTTTGTAATATTCTAATAGATGATGGATAATTTATTAGTTGTACACATGATTTCAAAAATCCTTTAATCATACTTACTTGTCCCATGGGATGTGTTCCTTTGGTGTGATCCAACGACGGAGGCATCTCGTACTCTGGTACTTCCTTAATATGCTGCGTGGTTAATGTTGATGTAATGTCTAGCTTCAGGAATTTGTTTCTGGTTTACTTGGATATCTCTTTCCTGTTCTACGCGTCAAAATGCTTCCTTCGTTCGACATTCCTTTTGATCCATTGGTGTTATGCTAGCTCTTGTCATACTATGTCATTTCCTGTTTTAGCTCATCCCCATGTAACTATGTGATGTTTCTTTCTTCATCCCTCACTTCTGTTGAAATCCATTGAACATTCTGATTGTTCTAATTTCTCTTATTTTGGATCTTCCCTAATGGTGTCGAGAATTATTATGTGTCATGATCTGATGCAAAAAAATACATATAGGTCACTGGTGGAAGTGGACATTCTCGTGCATAGTGTCCCAGTTGTAGACAATTGTGACATACCACTAGCCCTCTACCTCTTCCAAATCCTCCTCTTTCTCTTCCTATGCCTCTGTACCCATATCGATCCCCTCACGACACGTTATACTAATGCGCCTGGTTATACTGTGTGGTATTATAATGTGGCTACGTGGTATTATACTATGGTTATGCAATGTTGTATGGTTGTTGGGTAGTGTTATACTGTTGTTGCACAGTGTTGTACAATGATGGTACTTGATTAAACTGAGGTGCGGCTTTCCCAGTATAATTTCTACCTGCACCCTATATGCATATGATGTTCTTTCCATCATCAATTCCATGGTTATCCAATCTTTTTCGTCATGGCCTACTTACCTGCAAAATATGCAATACAAGCTCTTCGGTATTATATGGTACTTCTGCATCATTGGGAAGTGGTATGGAACGTGACCGTATTTCTTACATATGTTGCACCATAGTCCTCCTGTTGGTAATGAATTTGACATTCCTATTTCCATGTACTGCATAAATGTTGGACATTCATTCTTATGGTGTGCTTCTCTTCTACACGTGGTACACCAAACGACTTCTCTTTTGTCGTTGTTCTTGTTCTGGTTTAGATGGAATGTTAATTTCTTCATATCCTCCTTCATCTCCTCGATGGCTAGATATGTCTTCTGATATTCGTTCTCTTTCAGTTGCAGGGATTCCTAGAGAGCCTCTTCCTACGTATGAAACTTTTGTTGTCAAAGTGGATATTTCAATTGTGGTAACAATGAATTGATGAACATATGCCTATGTTGCATATATGTTATGACATATTTTATCTTTCCCTTTAGTCGTTTGAATCTCTAGTCAATCTCCCATAAATATTCTCCTAGTTTTTGTCCGATCTCTATCATCTTGTTCATGTATTGATCCTCTGAACTCGGCTTATTTAACTCATTTATCAACAACTTCTTAATATCTATGATCGTTCTGGTTGTCTCTGGCGGACTGTTTGTAGCTAAATTCATATACCAATCTAGTGTGTGATACCTTAGCATGATATCTAACTATGCAAGGTTAGTTTCCTCATCCTTGATCTATTTTTATTCCCAAATCTTTTCAGAGATAAAAAGGTTCTTCTCCGGGTCCTCTGATGCCTCTTCTTTGAATTATGGTAATCTAATGGTTGGATCATGTCTGTCCATACTGAATGTTGAACTACCACCTCTGAATGGTGTAAACACTTGACTGCTACTTGTTCGACAACACAGGTATTCCATTAGAGGACGAACACCTTCAGTAACCACTCACATAACCAGATCAAAGATCAACACACCGATGTTTTCACGTGGTAAAACCCCTACGGGGAAACATCCACGGCCCCAGCCAACGTGGCCACTTGGAGCAGTTTATTAATGCAAAG
>ML781143.1:456304-484216 GCA_009831015.1 Picea engelmannii | reverse complement strand
ACATATCATGACCGTCGGATTTCCTAACTACAAATGCATACTAATGCATACTAAAGAAACACACTTTTACCTAACGACATATTATACCAAGTAGATCTTAACTAACTCCTAAGTGTCTAAATATCCTAACACTACTTCTTGAACTGGCTCCCCCCAGTTGTTTTTCCTTATGTAGATGTACATCATATTGTCTTCCTTCTCACGAAATTCGATTGTCTAAATGGTGGTGTTATTCATGGTGTGTTAGTCGCACATGGGTTTATGGGTTCCACACTGACATTGATATGGATATGAATGTTTCCTTCTATTTCTTCTCTTGGACCTGTTGTATTCCTTGTTATAACCCTAAATTGCACCAAACATGCATACGACATTAAGTCGTCTTACTTGCTATCTTTGCCAAGCCATCATTGAACAAATCTCCTAAAAAACCATTTTCTTGAATATGTACAGGCCCTGCACCACTACTTCTTGAGTACACACTCTTGTTGCACCATTACAGCTCACGTACACTCACAAAAAGTGTGAAAAATAAAAATTTCAAAGGGATACGGACTTTTGGGTCGTTACTAATCTTTTGACTGTCTATAGACGGTCACCCAACCGAATACCTGGATTTTTGGCCTAAAAAGGAAGGTGTTGGGGTCCCATTCCAAAGAATAAGCACAAGAGCAAAGAAACTCTGCCCATTTCCATACTCCCCCTTTACCTCAATATTTTGCAACCACAATGTGAGTTTGAGCCAGAATCCCCTTTTTCAGCCATTTTTTCCTCCATTGCAAATCCTTTCCATTTCCCTAGAGAGAACTAAAGAGAAGAAGAATACGTGGAAGTAGTTGGTGCATGGTGAAGAGGAGCCCAGGACTGATTTTGAGGATAATTTTTCGGTCTCATATTTTAACTGACTTTGTGATATTAATATAAAGAAATACTTTTTTCATCCCGCCAAATGATGTCTTCAATCTTCATGATTTATTTCCATTTTGGTTATGATATCTAACCCACTAATCCATATGTAGAATGCATGCTTGTAGTTTCTTGTTTTTCTTTTGATGAATGTAGGTCATCCTTGGGAGGAGACTTGCAATCGGGAAACAACCAAGAGCAAAGGGATCGACACCAGATGCAGAGTTTAAGGTAGGACTACAATATCCCTATACTTTTCTTTTTACGTATGATTATGGGGTAATGTCGGGATAGTTGTTAAAAGTAGGAGACTTTAGATGGTTAGATCTGCCTGCACTTTAGAACCTTATTGTTGTCTTTAGGAGGTTTTCCTTCTTACATAAGAATTGGCGACCATAGTGGGGAGACCTCTAGGGTTTTTAGGGGATATTCATTTTGGGTGCTTTAATTAGCTTAATTACTTTTTCTGAGTTTCTGTAAGTGTCAGTGTCTTTAAGGGATTCTGGTCTTCAATACCAATACTCCCTGCTTGGTTTGCTTCACTGTTAGTTTTAATTTTTTGAGAAGTTACAGAGGTGTACGCGGCCTATAGTGGGTCTGCATGCATACATACGTGCCCTACCTTTAGATAGCCCGCATACATACGCTAGATGCTAAAGTTTCAGTAGCATGCCTATGTTGACAAAATATTCTTTAAAGAAGAGGCAGTCATCCTCTTCCCTATCAAAAGTCGTACTTCTCAGGGGTTTTCTTGATCTACTATTGGTCTTTGTTATGGCAGTCTGTAGCTTAGGTTTGATCTTAGTTTAGCTTATTCTCTAAAATATTTCTTGTGTTTTTTTGTTAGGGTTTCAGACAAGTCTCTGAGTCTTTTCTGATCAGCCTGTTGGGTTTGGTCAGTGACTCCCTGTGATACGTAGTGGGGCCATAAGTCATTTATTGGTCTTGTCCTTTCTTCACTTTTCTCTTTCTCTTGCTTTAAAAGAAAAGAAAAAGAATTCATTTTCAAGTTTCTTATTTTGAAGCATTTTGAAAAAAAAAAAGATTTCATTTATTTGTTTGGTAAAATTAGTTTAGGTTAGTTGCTTTATTTTTCAAGGAAAAATAATTTTTTCTTAAGTTATTTATTTTAATATTTAGGACATTAAGTAGCTTTTAGTTGAGAGAAATATTTTTTAAAGTTTTTTTTTTCAAAGATCTGAGAAAAATAGTTACGAAAAGTTTGGTGAAAGAGTTTAAATTGGAAAATCGTTATTTGTGAAGAAGAAGCAGTTTGTTTTCAGTTTCATTTTATGCTCTTCTATGTCGTATCTTAAAGAAAATCACTGGTTTCACTTCTGTTCCCTTTGACTTAAGACAACCACTAAAATTAATGCTTAATAAAAAGTTATTAGACTTTGTGTTTGTAGGGTCCACCAATTTAGTCTAGGCTAGAGCCTTGATTTAGGATTGGAGAGGAAACTCTTTAAGGCTACAAAAACAAACATAGGAGTCTATGCTAGGGAGTGCTTGAAAGTCCAGTAACCTTGAAAGTTATCTGGGACACCCCTCTAACACAGGCGATAAACAGGAGGTTGCATGAGGAAAGGTAGCGGAGATAACCCCTCCAAAGATGGACCAAGCATAGTGGGGAACACATATAGAGGACTTATCTTGGGATTTTGTTGATCACATTTTCCATGGAGCTTCATGGGTATCAAATCCATTCGAGGTCCTCAGTCATCTTCATGAACACTTGCTTTCAATAACCTTGATAGGTTTCAGGCTTGATACCCTGCTCATTGTGGTCCACCCGACTGTCGACTGTACCTGCATTGTGACTATTCATGCGCTGGCAACCTAGTTGCCTTTATCTTAGTAACTTACATAGGTGACTGCGGGGGTATACCGCAGTACCTAGGGAAAACATCGGGCCACACTTTGTAGAGTATACCCAGAGGGCACTTCCATATTCGAGTTGCACTTGCACTGGTAAGTTGTTCTAGTGTTGGCCGGTGTAATTGTTCTTCCAACTAGATAGTGATCTTATTGTCTTATCTCATAGGATATTTTTCTACTGTGTGATGGTCTTTAATGTTAATAGAAATCCCTAGTGTGTCATTTATCTTCTCACACTGTGGAGGATCAGGAGCTCTACCAGTCACGAAGGCTTCTTGGCCTACCTCCGATTGATCTGGAGCCACTCTTGCCACCACTAAGGAGAAGACTAGACTAGCAAGGATATTTTGAGGCTACCGGGCCACAAGAAATTGTTCCTAACCCATCTTCGAGAGGAGAAAATTTGATTCTAGAGGAACCAACCATTTCTAAACTTGGAGAAAAATCTCTTGGTTCATATAACCCTCCGATCATCAATCTATCGGTGCCCATCGTCGTATAGGTTGACCCTTACGAGCGTCAAGTAGCGTCACAAGAAACGATGGAGACAAATGCTGCTACTTCTTCAGGGAATAATAGTACTCCTTCTACAGATGTCACTTCAGGGGGTTTTTTGCCTCCAAACCAACCATCATTGGGAAAAACCACTATGCTCTCAACCACCTCTACCTCGGGCAATGGTCTGATTCTGTCTATGGTGGGGATCATTTCTCCTTTCACCCAGAGTGCGACAGGCCCTCCATTCTCATATGGGATGCTTGGCTTCGTTACAAACTTTTTCCTTTCCTACTCCACTCTATAGACTTTAGGTCTGGGGGTAGGGAGCTCAAACTCTCCTCTACAAGGATCCATGGGGGGGCCTTCAACTCCCTATAATGATTTCCCTTATGAAAGGGATCATATACCTCCTTCACCCCCTTCGCTTGGTGCTACTCACCAGCACTCCGTTGGGAAGAATGTAAACTATAGTTCATTTGGAGAAGGTAGTCAAGGACTTCCTTCTTATAGCATGTCAGTAGGTTCAACATCATTCTCTTTGTTCGATGTACTTGGTAACAAGACATTCTATTCAGCTGCCATCTCAATCAGGGGAAACCCCAGTTATGGACAACAAAATCCTATGCAGGGTACTATTCTTGCACAGGGGGAAAACTCAGGAATTCCTTCCTTGCAAGGACCTTGGAATCCATGGCAGGGATCATTTCCCTCGTCAGGGATGTCGATCGGGGGAAACCCCTTCCATAGCCAATGGAACCCCGGGAAAGGCTCAGGACCTATGCCCATTGAATCAGAAGGGGGAAACCCTCGAATCCTAGTGCAACCTAACTTTTCCTGGAAGCCTAGTGCCAGCCAAACTCAAGGCTCCTTTTTCCCTGGTTATAATCAACAACCCAAATTACTGTTTCTGGAAACTTTGCACTTGCCATACTTGACAAGGTTATTAAACAACCCCATCTATCATGATCCACATTGGCCTCCTATGCCAACCAAGTTTCCTTTGGACATTCCAAATTTCGAAGATAATCCTAATGAATATCCAGGCGTTCATGTGACTACCTTCCATTTATGGTTCTCGTCTAACTCTTTCAGAGACGAATTTTTCCAGTTGCATTTGTTTCAATGCACTCTCATTGAGAGTGTTGCGAAATGGTACATCGAGCTCGATTGCTCAAGATACTCTACCTTTGGAGAATTGGCAATGGTTTTCTTAAACAATTTTCAATTACCTGTGAGATACGACACCGACACAGAGTTGTTGGCCAACTTTGAGAAAACAAAACCGGGCCATATCTCATATCACATTCAAGAATGGAGGCGTCGAAAGAGTTTGATAAAAGTACCATTCCCACCAACATTCCTTCTTGATTGGTTCCTTAAGTCTTTGTTACCTCAGTTATCTAAATACGTCGCAACGTCGGGGGTGTTTTCATAAGAAGAAGCGATAATGAGAGCTCAACAACTAGAGCTGATTTACTCTCAGTCTGGTTTACTTTACGAAGTTTTTCTAGATTGTTGGCCCTAAGTTATGGAAGGAAGCGAAGAATGAGGAAGAAAAAGTAAAAAGCGAGCTTCACGGGAGACACAGTGGCTGTCACTCAATCGAAGTGAGAAAAAGAACAGAGAAGATGGAGAAAAGTGTGGAAAATCAATCCGTTGAATGAGGAGATCAAGGATGATAGATCAGCAAGGAATATGGACTAAGGATGACTCAGGAAGTGGAAAAAGATATCATTAGATGCCTTGGAGCACCACGAGTTGGAGAAGGAAAGACAGGCTGTCGAAGCCCAAAAAGAATGGGTCAAGTTGGCCTAGGGTTTTGACACCTAGGTTTCAACCTAAGGCTATCAGTGGGGGATTGTAATGTCTAAATAAAGGTCTAGAGGACCTAGGTCGGGTCAGTACTATGGTGGATACTTTTTGTCGATTATTGTTCATTGGGAGAATATTGTATTAAGGGTGAGAGAAGTGCTGAGAGAGAGAGCCTAAGATCTTCAGCTGGGTGTGAAGATCAAGTCCTGCAACTAGGTGTGCAAGAAGGGAGAGAGAAAGAGAGATGGAGAGAGAGGATCTGCTAGCCAAGAGCACAGATCAGGACTGTAAGATTTATCTTAATATATCATAAGCACAGTTCCGTGGATGTATCCCTAGAGAGAGGGTGAACCACGTACATTTGTTGTTGTGTGTGTGATTGATTCTTTGAGCTCTGATGTTGCTATATTGTTATCTACATTATTGTATTAGATCAGATCTATAGTTGTGAAGGATAGATCTAGCTAGTTGAATGATAGATGCATGTTATGTTGCTATTGTAATAAGAACCACTTGATATTCCCTTGGTTGTAGAAATCTCTATCCTACAACACCCTCATAGCTACTTTGGATGAGACTGCATCTGCTTCACAGGTGCTTCCGAAAGAGCAAGTGACTAGGGCTTATTGGTGTGCTCTTGGAGCTGAACCCTGGGTCTGCACCTATGCCAAAAAATGGTTACATTGTCGGGACTTGAATTTTTTTAAGGGAATGTCAAGGTGGTTATCTTCAAAGACATATATTCAGAAGTGTGTAGAGGATCAAGAGAAGGACTTCGCTGAAGCCCAGAACAAGAACCCTAAAATAAGCACTAAATATTGGCTACAAAGATACATCTTCACCGAAATTCACGAGATCTTCTTTGGAGGAATCCATCAAGAGCTACATGAGTGGTTGGCTAGGTTAGTTGACACACAGTATGAAATTCGATATAGACGCCCTGTGGTTTGGACACCAACATTGATCCAGAAGGTCAAGAGAGTCAACAACATTGTATCCAGAGTAGTAGATCACTGGTTTGATAGTACCATCAGAGGATATATCACTGAGTTTGTTGTTGATAGAAAAAAATCGTATAGTCAAGCCGAGAGATACTTTTTCAAGGGACCCAGAGGAAAATTTTTTCACTTCCTGAAGCTAAGAATCAAGATGCTCTTGCATGAAAACCAAATCTTGAAGATACAATAGATTGATCAGACTTGAAAAGGATAATGTTCAAGATCTCAGATAGTGACAACAACAAAGAAGCAGGACATACGCATAGTGGGAAAGTATTCCGAGGAGTTCACCTTGAGAATTTGTTTAAGAAAAACTATGGAGAATAAGTTTTCTATAGTGGAGAAGAGGTAGATCTAACCGACGAAGAGAATCCAGAGCCCACTAGAACAAAAGAAGGGGAAGTTGAAGAATTGCACCAAAGCGAGCCAAAAACTTCAGGAACTGCGTGAACTATTGAAGTAAGTAACGTTAATCCTCATGTTGTACTGACAATACTTAAGAGTCAGAATAGTCAGAACCACCAGAGTCTTCAGAGTACTATTACTAGTAGCCCAATGTCTACTCAGATAAGAACCCTAGTCAGCTTTATGGCAGATGAAATGAGACTCCCTATATTTAGAGGAGATGGATCTAAAGATCCAGATCAACATTGGTTTCTGTGTGAGGCCATATAGAATATTAAAAGTATCACCGATGAAGCCATCAAGAGAACCCAGTTCAACACTACGTTAAGGGACCACACACTGAGCTGGTACATGAAACTTGTCCAAGGACTGGAACAGCCTAAACCCCTGAATGAGATCAAGAATTCATTGATTGTAGAGTTTAAGAAACCTAATTTAGAGTCAAAATGTATTACGTAACTAAAAGAGATTAAAAAAAAGGTAGCATATCCTATTTGGGAGTTTGACCAGAGATTCAAGACCCTGACAGGCCAATTAACTTTCTAGATCCTGATAAATAGAACAAAGAGTGGTTCATGACTGCACTGTCACCACACATGAGAATTCCTTTGATGCAGTAGAAGATTGCATCTTAGGCAGAATATTTGGAGATCGCCATGAAGATTGAATCAACACTGATGGGAGAATCTAGCTCAGGCATTAGCCAGATCATGAGCCAACTAACTAGTTTGTCTTTATAGGTCAAGGATATGAAGAAAGATAAGGGAAAAGATAAAAGGGAAGATATCTAGTGTTTAAGATGCAGATCTGAAGGCCATTATAAGGAACACTGTCCTTTATTTCATGAGTACTTGGCATCAGGGGCACCGAGCCACTTAAAGAAAGTTAACCTACCTTTGTGTGATGTATGCAGAAATAGGCATCTTCCAGGTGAGTGATACTACATGCAGAAGTATGTCCAGACACCCACAAACTTGTATTGTACATTCTATAAATCAGTGGGGCATGATGATCGAGATTGTAGAGCTTATGATCTCATTCATGAAAGGTCAAGAGACATATAAAAGATTCAAGGTGAAGTACAACAAGAGGGAAACACTCCATAGTACAACTCTCTTAGGAGAGGAAATTTCACTCCTCGCGGTGGCTACAGAGGAGGAGGAGGAGGAGGAGGTATGGGCTGAGGCCGAGGACAAATAATCTCTTACAATTGCATGTAGCCAAGACATTTAGCAAGGGATTGTGAAGATCCCTGCATAACCTATAGTTACTGTAACTCCTTCGAGCATGTCATAGAAGAATGCCCTGTGTTGTTGGCTAAACTTCAGGAAATACGAGGAACCCAGAAGAACCCACAAGTACAAATGATATATATCGAAACCTCGCAGAGCAAACCCTAGAGACGTTGTTATTACTCAAGGAGGTGCTGCTACAGGCGAATATAGAGCAGCCCAAGGAAAGAATGAAAATGACCATGGAGTTAGGAAAGCTACAGAAAATACCCCAACGTTCGATGCTAGGAAAGAAAGACAAATATTCGAGGAGGCAAGAACAAAGTTCAAAGGAAATCAAGGATCTTCATCAAAGAGACAACCAAAAATCAAATAATACGGCATGCCTCAGGCGTTTGATCAATCTGCATCACCAACAGAAGGGAAAGAGGTAAGCAAACTCATGTAATTATTGCACACTTGTGTTAAGTTGATTCAAGATAAAGGCGTTGTACAAGAATTACAAGATTTAATCAAGAAGTGTGAACTAGGAAAAATAGACCCCTTACTGAATAGAGTAGTGCACCAAATTGGAGAAAGGAGAAGGAAAAATAAATAATTACACTTGAATTATTAGAGAGAAGAGTATGAGATAGACTATGTGGTCCTCGACTTAGGGTCAGAAGTTAATGTCATGTCAAAGAAGACTTGGGCACCGATGGGAAAACCCAAGCTGATATATTCCCCTCTCAGGCTTCGCATGGCTAATCAACAAGTTGTTAGCCCAATTGGACGATTAGAGTATGTACCAGTGGACATTAATGGAGTACGAAGCTTTGCATATTTTAAGGTAATTGAAATTATTGATGATCGCTGCCCTTACCCTACATTGTTAGGAATCAATTGGGCCTTCGACAATTCCACTGTTGTTGATTTAAAGAAATGACGCATGACATTTGAGAAAGTTTTCCTTAGGGTCATTGCGCCTTTAGATACAGATGAAGGTCCACAATACATAGAACCTATTAGAGAAGAGGACCACACATTTGAACTGGAAAACATCTACAAATTAATAGTTAGATAGCAGGATTATATAAACCCTACAACTAACGGAAATCTGAGTTGGCGAAGTGACAACACATGTTCATATGACTCATAAGAAGCATTGGAGAACTAGCAGAACCATATGTACGAAGTATCTACAAGAAGATGTGCTAGGCTAACCTAAGAAGTTCACTGGATTGGCACAATAGTGAGTAATATACCCACATTTGATGGGTTGAACCCCTTAGAGAACTTCTTATCAGAATTTGAGACAAGTGTACCAACACAATAGAGGCTATTGGAAATGGATGAGGCCATGAAAGCCACACCAACAAGATGGTGGGGGACACATAAAATAAATATTACAGAATGGACACAATGCCGAACTTTGATGACAGTGCAATTTTCATCACAAGTAGGAAGCTGTGAAGCATGATACACAGGTCGAAGCTTCCCAAAGGACCATGTACGAAGCAGCGAAGATGCCTGGAGTGACATTCCTAGAGAACAATGGGTACACAGATTCATCAATACGCTGGATATGACCCCGATTAATTGGTACCTTCAAGTAGAGATGCACCTTGTCACTTCAGAATGGGAAGGTATGATCCAAAATTTTAAAACCACCTTTTTGTTTGACAATGAATTTCCTTCTGTAGATCAAGCACTACAAATGGTGAGACATAAAGTATTTGAGGAAGCATCTGGCCTCCCTTTGGAGCAAGAAGAGGATGAATGGACTGTGCCCATAAACTGCAAACATGTTACAACATTAATGCTGACAAAGACAATGACTCAAGGAAGGTGAATATCGCAGAAATAGAAGGTCAGAGAGATGTGGAAGGACTAGGAGTTGAACTTCCATTCATTGGAAAACCGATAAAGATAAAGAAAGTCAATATCAGGATAGAGGAAAAACCAAAGCTTTCCAATGTCGGAGATTACTGGGATGTTGCTACCATTGAAAAAATCACAGAATTATTGCATGAGTATCAGGACTTGTTCCTAACCAAGTTCACTGATATGAAGGGAATCAAAGGACCTATGGGAGAAATGAAAATACCTTTGAAAATAGACGTGAATCTAGTGAAGAAAAGACCCTACAGATTGAACCTAAAATATAAGGAAAAAGTGAAGATTGAGCTTGACAGAATGCTGGAAGCAAGGATTATTGAACCTATCGAAGATTCAGAGTGAATTAGCTCCATGGTAGTGCAACATAAGAAGACAAGTGAGATCAGGATTTGTGTAGATATCAGGAAGCTGAATGACGCTTGTCTACATGATCCTTTCCCTACACCTTTCACAGACGAAGTGCTGGATAACGTGGGAGGCCAAGAAGTATATTCTTTTACAGATGGGTTTTCAGGATACCATCAGATCCGCATCGCCAAGGAGGAATTTCATAAGACTACGTTTTCCATAGAGTGGGGATCCTACCAATATACAGTAATGCCATTTGGAATGAAGAATGCCCCAACCATCTTTTCTAGGGTGGTGGTTGAAGCATTCAAAGAATTTTTGCACAAGTTTTTAGAAGCATACTTTGATGACTGGACTGCTTTTAGTTTGTTGAAAAATCATACTGAATGTCTAAGGCTAATGCTAGATAAACGTAGGCAGTGTCAAATTGATTTGAATTTGAATAAGTGAATCTTATTCGCACCATTTGGATTATTATTAGGTCATATTGTATGCAAGCAAGGATTGTTGGTGGATCCATCCAAAATTGCAATTATAGTTGATTTACCACCACCTACATCAGTCAAACAACTATGCACTGTGTTAGGAAATACTGTCTATTATAGTAAATTTATCAAAGGATATGCTCAGATTACTACGCCAATGGAGAGGTTATTAAAGAAATACTGTTAGTTTGGTTGGACAGACGAATGCCAAGAGAGCTTCGACACACTGAAACAAAAGATGGTGATTGAGCCCATTCTAGTCTTTCCAGACTAGAGCAAGGAATTTCATGTGCATGTCGATGCATCTTCTATTGCATTAGGAGAAGTACTAGCACAACTTGGAGAAGGGGACATTGATCATTCGTTAGCATTTGCCAGCAAAAATATCTTCATACCTGAAATCAATTACGCTACTACAGAGAAAGAGGGACTAGACATGGTGTATGCATTGCAGAAATTCTGCCACTACTTGTTGGAAGAACACTTTAAAATGTTTACCGATCACACCATGCTAAAATGCCTAATCAACAGGTCAGTGTTGGGGGGGAGAATATGCATATGGCTTCTCCTATTTCAAGAATATGATTTTGAGATCATAGTTAATCTAGGAAGAATGAATAAGGGCGAAGACCACCTGTTGAGGTTGGAGCATGGCGAAGAACCTGCTAGTCTGGAGGACACACTACTGGATGCATAGCTTCTCACCATTAGAAAAATTGATGACCACTTCATAGACATAGTCCAGTTCCTGTCAATAGGAATAGCTCTAGCCGAATACACAATTCCACAGAAGAAACAACTAGTGGTGAGCGCTGTAGATTTTTCCCTAATAGTTGGTCAACTATATAAAATGGGACCTGATGAGATCCTAAGAAGATGTGTGATGGAGGCAGAATTCCCTATGATCCTCGATGAAGCTCATGAAGGCATTGCAGGAGGACATTATGCAGGAAAAGAAACTGTGTAGAAGGTTCTGCGAGCTAACCTTTGGTGGCCTATGTTACATAGAGATGCTAAAGAATATGCCAAAGCATGTGATGTATGCCAGGGCGTTAGAAAACCATCCTGAAGAGATGAGATGCCATTAGCACCACATATGACCTTACAAGCATTTGAAAAATGGGCCATTGACTTCGTGGGACCTATAAACCCACCAGGAAAGCGCATAGGAGCAAGGTATATTATCACTGCGATAAAATACCTGACTAGATGGGCCAAAGCAAGAGTAGTCAAGGACTGTAGTGCAACTATAGCTACACATTTTATATTCGATTACATAATAACCAAGTTTGGATGCCCTAAGGTCCTTACGAGTGATCAAGGTATACACTTCATTAATAGGACAGTTGAAGCCCTGACTTAAGAATTTGCAGTCCACCATCAAAAGAGTACACCTTATCATCCACAAGAAAATAGAAAGGTTGAAGCATTCAACAAGATCTTGGAGATATCATTGACAAAGATTTGCAATATGAATAGGGATGACTGGGACTTAAGAGTAACAACAGTACTCTGGGCTTATAGAACCACTTGCAATAAATTAACGATGCAGACCCCTTTCAAGTTGGTTTATGGTCTTGAAGCTATTGTCCCAATGGAATACTTGGTACCAAGCTTAAGAATTGTTGCATTTACAGACATGGATGATACTGGAACTATTCATGAGAATCTATCACAGTTGTCCAAACTAGAAGAAGATAGATTCATTGTAGGCTTCCATCAACAAATTCAGAAGGAACGCGAAAAGGCCTATCATGACAGACACATCAAGAAGAAGATATTCAGGCAAGCTAATTTAGTCCTACTATATGATAGTAAGTTTATAAAAAACCCCGAGAAGTTCAGAACATAATGGCTCGGACCATATGATATTGTCTATGTTATAGAAGGAGGAGTTACGTAGTTGAAGAAATTGAAAGGAGACTGGAAGGAAGGCTTGGTGAATGGGAGTCGGCTGAAGTTGTACTATGACAACCAGCTGCCTCGCAACTCTCAGTAGAATCAAGAATAAAAGGGTCCAGGTACCAGGTGAAGTTGAAATTGGGTACCAGACACAAAAAAAACAGTCTTTACAAGGATGGAAAGGAGGCATAAAGAAGAAATCAAGTGCTGCACTGCGCAGTCGAGAGTCGAAGAAAAATAAGAGGATCAGATCTCAAGTGCCTCAGGATGAGTCACAGGTGAGTGTTGGGGGCCTGTTGGCCCTGGGTTATGGAAGGAAGTGAAGAACGAGGAAGAAAAGGAAAAAATCAAGCTTCACGGGAGACACAGTGTCTGTCACTGGGTCGAAGTTAGTAAAAGAACAAAGAAGATGGAGTGAAGTGCGAAAAAGAAAGTCGTTGAATGAGGATATCGAGGATGAAATATCAGCAAGGAATATGGACCAAGGATGACTCAGGAAGTGGAAAAAGACAACATTAGATGCCTTGGAGCACCGTGATATGGAGAAGGAAAGACAGATTGGCAAAGGCTGAAAAGAATGGGTCAAGTTGTTCTAGGGTTGTAGACACCTAGGGTTTTCGTAATTAGGCTTTTGACACCTAGGATTTGACCTAAGGCTGTCGGTGAGGGATTGTAATGTATAAATAGTGGTCTAGAGGACCTAGGTCGGGTCACTACTATGGTTGAGCCTTATTGTTGATAATTGTTCATTGGGAGAATATTGTATTAAGGGTGAGAGAAGTGCTAAGAGAAAGAGCCTTCTGGTATTGTAATATCTTTATCTGGGTGTGAAGATCAAGTCCTACAGCTGGGTGCACAAAAAGGGAGAGAGAAATAGAGACAGAGAGAGAGGATCTGCTAGCCAAGAGAGCAAATCAGAACTGTAAGCTTTATCTTAATATATCATAAGCACAGTTCTGTGGATGTAGCCCTAGAGAGAGGGTGAACCACGTACATTTGTTGTTGTGTGTGTGATTGATGCTTTGAGATATGATGTTGTTATATTGTTATCTACATTATTGTATTAGATCAGATCTATAGGTGTGAAGGATAGATCTAGCTAGTTGAATGATAGATGCATGTTATGTTGTTGTTGTAATAAGAATCACTTGATATTCCCCTGGTTGTAGACTTCTCTTTCCTGCAACCCCCTCATAGTTGCTTCGGGTGAGACTGCATCTGCTTCACAAGTGCTACTGAAAGGGCTAGTAGCTAGGGCTTGTTGGTGCGCTCTTGGAGCTGGACTCTGGGTCTGCCCCTGTGCCAACAAAGATGCACCATGGTTGATAGTTTACAAGACCAGATAGATATCTGGACCACATGTCGATTGTATTGTTGGTCTAGTGCAAATGAGGCCCTTTGATCAGATGTCGAATCAGTTACAACAATTGTCAATACAACAGATAGTGGCCATCTAGACCACAGGTTTGGCTACTCCCCCTACTCAAATGTCAGATGTACACAGTGTGAAATCGACAAACCTGGAGGCCACCTAATAGCCCGATGGAAAGAACAAACAGAGAAATAAGGGTAAGGGGGATAATAAACCTACCAATAATGTTGGCGAGGGAAACATAGAAAAGAAGAAGTTGAAGTGTCCGTGTAATATTTGCATGGAAGACCATCCGAATCACCTATGCCCTTGTCTTGCGAACATGCAAAAGTTATTGGCACAACAACAATTTTCCTTGTTAACAAACCCATTTCCACATGGGAAAAATTTAACTTAAGCCTACTCGAGCATGGAAGGGGGCCGTTAGGGACACCCTCCATCTTCAAGTAATCCTTCATCTGCAAATGTGTATATGATGAAAGGTAGCATTGATATAGAAACTAGGACACATGACTAGAGAATGCCAAACACCTCTGAGAATGGAAAATAAGCCGAAAACCCATTTCTTCCTTTCCAGATTGAGAAGATGTTGGGCGAAACAATGAAACGCATCCCAAAAGGTGCTTTCAAGAAATCTTCCCACAATCCAAATGCAAGGGCCTCCCATAACTACTCTATGGTGGAGGATTTGTCTCAAACCCCTTGTGCAATGTTCACTCTAGAGGTCCTCCAGAGCTGCCCTTCCCAAAGAAAGGCTCTGTTAGCTTCCTTAGGATCTACTGAGACATGTAATCGAGGAATGATCATGCTTGATATGACAGAATTAAAACCTCATCTCCCTTACCATGTGGTGTTTCAAATAGTAGTGGCTTAAACCACAAAAACTTTTAATTGGAACATTTTCCACACAGTGGTGGATGAGTGTGCCTCGACATACATGATTTCATTGGCTTGTTGGAAGGCCATTGGCCAACCTATTTTTTCTCCATCACCTACTCTTCTTATCGCTTTCAACGATCATTCATTCTGACCACATGGAATTATCCCCTCTTTCCCCGTGTAGTTAGGGGGGAAGACCGTGTGCGTCGAGGTTGAAGTGGTCGATGCATCTCTAAACTACAATCTCTTGTTAGGAAGGAGTTGGACCTATGCTATGAATGCAGTGGTCGCTACATTTTTCTGAGTCTTTTTGTTTCCACACAAGGGTCAGATCGTGTCCATTGATCAGTTGTCTTTCTCCCATCCCGACCCTACATCAAGGGCATCCATGGTCCTGATGATTGATAACCCTCAACCCAACATTGTCAACGTAGGGGTTGGTTTGTTCCCACCTTTGATGGGTACTTTCGATTACCAACCTCCTTCTGGCGACGTTAAGTTCATATCAGTGGTCCCTGACTAGTCTAAGGTTGAAATTTTTCAAGTCTCGTCATTTCATACAACTTACTTTGATGATTCGTGGAATCTTCCTTCCCCATCAACCATGATGGAAGGGACAAGGCACCATGGCATGGCCATTCCTTTGTTCGCGATAGAGGTTGTGTACTCTATAGTCCAGCAAGCTTCCGCCGATCCCAATTTGACTCTCGCACAAGAGTTATATCCAGTTCTCGATCCTATTTGGGCTCAAGGTTCCCTCATCGATACTGATTCTTTAGACTTAGTCTTGCTCTCAGACGAGGCGATTATTGGGGCAATGACTAGTTCAGATAAACCCTGGGATGATCTCCATCACAGATCTTAGTTACTCCCAAAGTTAATAAAAATTGAAGCAGGTGAATTCACTTTGACTATGACTGGAGACAAGTCTTGTCCTATCAATTCTTTGGCTACGCACACAGTTTACACTTAAAGAAATATGGAAACCATCGCTAAAACGATACATATTGATATCTCCAAAAACCCTGGCATCATGGAGAATGTCTTCGTCGAAGCAGACTTCTCCCTTGAGGATATTTGAATCTACAAGGACTTATTTAAATAATTTCATGACATGTTTTCTTGGTCTTACGAGGAAATGCCAGGCATAGATCCAAGAATATTTAAACATGAAATCATGACATATCTTGATGCTAAGCGAGTCCAACAGAAGCTTCATTTGGTTAATCGTAAGAAATAAGCAACTATCAAGGCTGAAGTAGAGAAACTGCTTGAAGTTGGTTTCATCTACCCATTTAATTGACTCAATGGGTGTCAAATCACATTCCAGTCAACAAAAAATAGGGTACAATTCACGTATGTATGGACTTGCGTGATTTGAACAAGGCCTGTCCAAAGGATAATTTCCCCATGCTATTTATTGACCAGATATTTGATGAATTCACAGGTTGTAAGGTATTTTCTTTCATGGATGGTATTTCGAGATACAATCAGATATAGATCAAACCCAAAGACCAACACAAAACAAATTTCATTTGTCTGTGGAGTACATTTGCTTATCGAAAGATGCCTTTTGGTCTGAAAAATGCTAGAGCTTCTTTTCAGCAAGCCATGTCTTTTGCTTTCCACTATCTCAAACACATAGTCGAGGCTTATCTAGATGATTTATCATCACGATCTCATAAGAGAGATGATCATCCCGCACACCTCTGAATTATCTTTGAGTGATGTAGCTACTACCAGATTCACTTGAATCCAAACAAATGTATTTTTTGCATGACGTCGGGTCATCTGCTAGGTTTCATAGTTTCGACAACAAGGATCATGGTCGATGCTCTAAAGGTTGAGGAAATAGTTCAGTTGCCTACCCCATGCAAAGCCCCTCATATTCAGAGTTTGCAGGGAAAAGAGAACTTCTTACAACGTTTCATCGCAAACTATGCCATATCACAAAGGGTTTCATGCATTTACTAAAGAAGGACATTCCTTTTCATTGGGATGAAACACACTCTTTCAAAGCGTTGAAACGCACCCTCACATATGCCCCTCTTCTTTAGCCACCCAATTATAATAAAGATTTATTATTGTACTTGGCTGCTTCAGAGTCAACCATCGGTATGGTCTTGGTTCAAAAGTATGATTTGTTTGAAGAATACGTGATTTATTACTTGAGCCGAGGCCTGGTTAGACCAGAACTCAATTATTCCCACATTGAAAAAGTTTCATTAGTAGCAGTTCATGTTGTCCAACGGTTATGTCATTATATCTTGTTTCTCAATACCACCATCATTGTCGTTGTGAATCCATTTCAATACGTGTTGACACGACGTGTAATCGGTAGAAAGATTTGTATATAAATAGTTATCCTCAAAGAATTTGACTTGGATTTTGTTTCATCGAAATCCAAAAAGTTGTTGTTCTTCGCGGAACTCATCTCGAAACTTCCAGTCGAATTAGGTGATATTATACCCAAGGAGACACCTATTAAAGGAGACATGTTTTTAATCACGTCTTCAGACCCCTGGTATGGAGGTGTACTAGTCTATCTCTAGACTTTGAAGTGCCCCACCTCTGCTTCTCATGATGAGCATCGTCGTATACGCCATCAGGATAAGAACAATATCATACTCGAGGACACTTTGTATCATCGAAGTGTAGATTGCATTCTTCGTCGGTGTCTCACTCATGAAGAAGTGGAAATCATGCTTAACGATTGCCACACTAGAGCATGTGGCGGTCATTTTTCTAGGTTGGAAACAACCCAAAAGATTCTACGAGCCAGTTACTTTTGGCATACATTAATCAAATATTGTGTTGAATCGGTCAAGAAGTTCCACCCGTGTCATATATTCTCTCGAAATATGAGGGCACACCCATATCCCATGTTTCCCGTCATCACAGTCGGTCCCTTCACCAAGTGGGGCATTGATTACACTACATGCAACCCCCCTTCATCAAGGGGGCACCATTATATCATCGTAGCAATAGACTACTTCATGAAGTGGGTCGAAGCTATGCCAATGTTTAAGGATGATGGCGAGACAACAACTCTCTTTTTGTTTAACCAGATAATAGCAAGGTTTGACGTCCCAAGAGAGATTGTCACTGACCATGGCAGTCACTTTCAAAATAAAATGATGTCTGAGTTAACATTAAAACTTGGGTTCAGGAAAGAACATTCGTCACCCTAATACCCACAAGCGAATGGTTAGGTGGAAGCTATGAATAAGTCACTTAAGACTATTTTAGAACAAATGATCAATTTGTCCAATTCAAATTGGCATTTGATGTTGTACTTAGCATTATGGGCCTACCGAACGTCTGTTAAGACTGCAACCGATTTCTCACCTTTTCAACTCGTTTACGGGTTGGAAGTAGCCTTGCCTATAGAGTGCCCGATCCCATCCCTAAAGTTGGTAGTACAGTTATTTCCATACACTTCACCACTTGAGAAGCATTTATTATATCTTGAGCAGCGTCGGGATGCAACCTTGGCCAACGAGGCTCACAAACAAAAAGTCAAGTGTCAGTATGATCGGTCCATTCGTCCTCGGATTTTTGTTGAAGGTGACCTTGTCCTGGTCTATGACCAAGATAAGGATCCCCTAGGGGCAGGCAAGTTCAAACCCATGTGGTTCAGACCTTTCATAGTGAAGGAGGTTCTAAAGAAGGGCACTTATTGTCTGGTGGAATTTGAGGGGAATTCTTTGGTGGAGGCTAGAAATGGACTCTACCTCAAGAAGTATTACTCATAGGTGGGTCACCTTGGGTGACTTCTTGTACATATGTATAGTTCTTATACATTTTCTCTTTTAGTTTTTTCCTTTTTGGTTTTATGGACGTGTCCTTTTTGATGTCATATTTTTCACCATGGAAGATATCAAGTGAATCATAGGTGTTTGTTGGGTTTGAAGACGGTGCTAGATGGCACACTCGAAGGCTTTCTTCAGCATCTTGGGTCATTTTCACACCTCAGGGCAAGTTTCTATCTTCAAGAGGTATCTATTTAGGAGATGCCACAAACAATGTTGTCGAATGCAGTGCAGTCTTAGAGTTGCTTCATGGTGCTTTGTCGCATGGTATCTCTCACCTCCGAGTCTACTTAGACACTCAACTGGTTGTGTCTCAGTTAAATGGGGTTTACCACGTTTACGATCCTACTCTACATTGACAGTTCCTTAGGGTACGTCTCTTAGAATGAAGCTTTGATTACATTATTTATATCCATCTTCCTAGGATATTGAATCAAATCATAGATACTCTAGATAATCATGTATTAGATTGGCATATTGCACACATGTAAGAAAAAGCACACACACACACATGTAAATGCATTTGTAAATAAATGTAATCCATAAGACATAAAAATATGTAAATAAGCATATATATATTAAAAGTATTAGAGTACATAGATGGGAGCAAGCGCCTCAAAAATATATATGTCCACTAAGAGTCACGGGGCTTATGCCCTCAAAATTACACAAAAGGTGCCCTCGGCACGTAAGTCGTCCAACCTAGCTAAGGGCAGGGTCTTTTGGCCCTGCCGTAGTGAAAAATGACATTTTCCAAATGCCGGAAGAGTTTGACCCAGGTCCGTGGTACCCAAACTACATGAGGTTTCATTATTGGTGGCAGATCCTCGATATCTTCTATAGGGACTGTGCGAGTGAGCGTGGTGAGGTTCCACTCCACCCATCTCAATACTCTCTTAGCCTCTCCGGATGGAGGTCCCCCTGTTGTTGTTGCTAGTCAAGAGGCTATGGTTGGTTCTGCCTCTAGTCGAGGACTCCACCTGGTCCTCGAGAAGTTTGTTGGATGCACTGGTCACACATATATACATAACATATACATAGTTGTTAGATACTCTGGTACACAGAAAAATGATATATATAAAAAGAAAAAAAAATTGAAAAATTTGACAAACAAACATACCTATCTCTCCTCGTTCTACTACGGGAGTTATGGGCATATCAGGATCCCTAGACAAGTTGATCTTCGCATAGGGCCAGAATCTGCCGAGACCACCAGTCGAAAATTTTATCATCGAAGGCCTCAATGGTCCTCCTTCCCCCCTTTCACGACAACAACACCGCCCATCTACATAATCCTGGGAGGAAGGCTTCATGCCATTGTACTGTCTCTCATGGACTAATAGTGGGTACCCTCTCGAAGAAGAATGAACATAAAATAGTCCTGAACCCAAAGCTTTTGTTCTCCCGCACTCGACACTCTGTTAGTTGTCTCTTCATGCAATCTAGCATGGTTGTGCTCGAGTTGAACACTCATGCATTCAGGAACTGTACCGCACAATGCATGTGCCCCCGAGAAGCCTGATGTAAAGTCCCAGATCTAGTAATCCATGCAATAAGTAAAACTATCACTTTCAGTGATAGGTTGGAAATCTTTTGTATCAACACCTAAGAACCCATTTTATCTATGCCCGCCTCGCAGTGTAGCCTGATTAACTCGGCTATGTTGTGAGGCCTGGGGGGAAAGGTACGTAAGTTGAATGGATCCCCTCTCTTCAAGAGACCAATCAGGAAGTAAATGTATCCAGTCATTGGAGTCAACGGCTTCCCCTAGAGCATAAATTCCTCAGCGTCCGGGTGCGGTAATCTACCAAGGCATTCAGTAACCTAGGTTGTTCCCTCATGAGTGGAAACTGGAAGTATTTCAACAAACCACATTGATATAATACGAAAAGAGAAGTAGGGTCTTCTGAGACCAAAGAATCAATGTCTTCATCTTCCCTTTCTCTCCAATGAATGTACATCTTGCAAAAAGAACAAGTTCAAAAGAGAGTAAAAAATCTTTCTTTTTAAAAAATTTCCACAATTTGGAGGGTGTACGGGGGTTGTATTGGAAAGAGTCATGTATACACGTGGGAAGATTGTTTTTTTCATGCAGGCATATGTAGGTTTTCCTAAGACAACGCGCATACACGTAGGGACAACCTTTTTTAGAGGTGCACATCCCCCCAAAAACCAAATTAAAATGCAAAAGGAAAGTATAGAAATGCAAGAGGAGCTAGTTTGTACTTACTTGGTCCAAGCAAAAGTTCGTTTCATCCTTTGAAGATCCTAGAATAAAATCTTTTAGAAAAGGGGTGTTTTTGACTTCTTGGTCAATTCTCAATTTACAATGGTGATAATGAGCTACTAGCTTCTATTTATGGACTTTTTGGCCCCTTTTTGTCATTTTTTGGACCCCTTTGTCATTTTTTCTAGCTCGGAGGTCATTTAGTATGGTTCTTGAGTTTATTATGGGATGTTATGATACATGTTACTTTTGGTATTGGGAATTGTTTTGAGAGTTGGTTCATTTTTAAAGGTCCTTTGGTAAAAAAGTCATTTTTCCAACTTTTTGCATCTAAGTTAGGTTTCCACCTCCACTTTTTGAATATCGTTGTCTTTTCCAGTTTACCATAGGATCAACCCCACCGAGTTGCGACACAGAACCATCTTTGATTCTTTAGAAGTGTCTTAATTTAGTGGTAGAACCTGCCTTTACATGGATTCCCTAGTTATATCCTCATTGCTTGTGGAATCCATGCCATCGTTAATGACTATAGGCTCGAGAGTCCTTATTAGTTTTTCCTGATTACGAGTTTGAGCCTCATTTCCATGGTTCACCATCACTCTTGACCTCATACTCGAGACTCCCAAACAATGATGGGTCTTCTTTTAAGACCTTTTCAGACCCTCTAAACATGAAAAGATTATCGAGTGATATTGTTTCCCTTCACGCTCGCCAAACTAAAACTTGAAGGCATGTCTGTCCGACGGTAGTTTACCCCTTTTTCGGTACAGAAGGTCAATTGTACGAACAAAGGTATACTCTAGGAGATTTGGTTCTCTAGAGGAGTATTCTCAGGTATAATTTTAACCCTTTTCGGTCCCGAGGGACTAAAATTACGAAAAAGGAACCCCCACGGAGTCCATAGTTAATCTCTTTTCAGACTCCCTAAAATTGAAAGTATGGTCGAGTGACCTTGTTTCTTCACACTCGTTAAATTGGTCCGGAAGAATAGCCCTTACGGATTCCATAGTTAAGCTCTTTTCAGACTCCTTAAATATAAAAGGTTGTCGAGTGATCTTGTCTTTATCACACTCATTAAAATGGTTTTGAATAGACCTCTTTTCGATGCTAGTTTACCCCTTTTTTGAACCGAATAGACTACCTTCGAAAAAGGTACCCCAGTGGAGTCTCCTTTTACGCTTTTTCAGACTCTCTAAAAATGAAAAAACCTCGACCTTACCTTCTTTGGGCTTGTTAAAATTACATCGAATGACATCATCATTTTGTCTTATTAATCTCATTTTCATTCTTGCGTCTTTGGCCTAATGTCAGCTCCATGTTTCTCTCAACTAAACCATCTAAATCATGTCGTATACGCAAGTCTTGTAGCACTTTGCCTCTGCATCTTGACACCTTGATCCATGGAGGATTTTTCCCAAGTGTCCTTTTCCTGCATATGTATCCTTTCTCTGAGCATCAGTGTGTTCCTTACGCTTGGAACTAGTATGTCTGCGATAATCATTCCTCCTTTGTAACATAGCATTTTTTATTCTTTTTCAAGCTTTCCAAAATTATTGAAAAAGACAAAAAAAATCAAATATACCGCAAAAAGAGGAAGGGAAAAGTATTTTCTTTTTGTTGGCAACACAATGAGTCACCCTTGGAAAAAGCACATCCTTCTGTTTGTTTTTCAAGCTCTAGGATTTAATATAACCTTAGGAAGTTGTTCTCGCAACACAGAGTTGTGTCCTCCTCCGTTTGGTTATCCTTCCGAACATATGGAGAGTTTGTGTTGCCTCCTGCATCATGAACTTATGTCAATTCCATGCTACGTGAGTCTCATCATTTGTCATGATTTTTTCTAGTAGAAGTTTTACTAAGCTTGATGTAGTGTCCCCAAGGACGAGCCCATTGCAAACCATGTTCTGAAAGAAATTGTAATTATGTTTTATATGCTGGTGAGCCAAGTTTTTATAAGCTAGTTAGGCTAAGGGCTTGATTTTGTACTTGTATGTATGCAAAACATTTAATAAAATTGTAAACATCGCCAGGTGCAAACCGACCACGATGAATGAGTGAAGGGGGACTAAGAATCCATAGAGTGGGCAAGGAATTAGGGGCTGGAAGGTGGGAAAGGGGCTAAGTGCTGAGCCTGGGGGCTAAGCCTAGGGGGCTTAAGCTTGGGAATAATATTTTAATATTATTCCAAAAAGACATGTTCATTTTGTGTTTTATCCTAAGTTTTGGAAAGGGAGGATGTACAAGGGTGATGCGTGCTGGTGGAACGCATGCAGTTCCATGGGTGACAAGTGTCAACCCTGATGCATGCAAATAATCAACCAGGGTGAGCCGTGAGAAAAGCTCCTCCTCCTCCTCCTCCTCCTCCTCCTCCTCCTCCTCCTCCTGGATTTGACCCTCGGACTGCCAGAAGAGGAACGAGGGTCTAACTCCTACAGAAAAACCCTTGTGCATCCTCTGAACCGAAAAGGGTGTATCTGTGTTTGTTCTGGGATAGACGGTACATTCCCTATCCGAACAGTTCAAACCTGCGTTGACCCCCACATAGATTGTTTTTCACGCATCCCCGACAACCAGAGCGTGAGTCTATCTAGTGTTGGTGGATTGGGAAATAAGAAGTGACCTGCCATTGTTGAAGCTGTTGGAAATCCCGTGTTTGTTTTCCTCGTGGGTTGTTGTGACCACGTAGTGATGGACTACATGGGGTCTTGTTGGCCAGTGGTACAATGCTCTCTCTAGGTGAGAGAGGTGATTGAGGTTGGTAGAACAGGTTGTTGGCTTGTGAGCGATTCTCTCCAGGTGAGAGAGTGCACGAAGGAAGGAGAGGACTCCTGGAAGGAACCCTGTAGCTGCCACAGAGACCAGAGACTTCTGGTCCGACCTATCCCTATAACCCAAGGCAAAGGAGATTAGCAGCCGAAGGACTTTCCAGGTGACAGAGAAGGTGTATTCTCCTGGGGTGGAACATGCAAGTGGGGAATGAGGGTCTGTGGGCAGTGAGCATGGGAGGTTCCTGGGAGAGAATTCCTTCCTTGTGGTTGTGTGTTGTTTTCCCTATAACCTCAGCTAGCCCAATATTCCTTATCTTGGGGTGGAGCTTAGTCCCAACTCGGGGGTGACCCACTGTTGAGTTGATGAGCAGTGTGGTCTAAGGCTGGGAGGTTCATGGAAAGCCTGCACTTGGTTGGTGGATTCTACCACTGTTAAAAGATAAGTATCTGATTATGTTTTAATCATGTTTTGCATGACTCTACTGCTTATGATATCATGATTTCTGCTATGTATATGAATTAGTATGAAATGATATGGACTGTTAATTATGGCAGTAACTCATATGAATGCTTTGTGTAGAATGTGTTTATTTGTTTAAATGCATGACATTTATAATACCTCTATGAGTTATGTTCAAAGTGGTGTTATAAGTTTTCTTTTAAGAGTGATTAAACCTTGGTAGCCAGAAAAGGTGTGCTACAGTTTGGTATCAGAGCGATTAAACAAAGTAGTAGAAGGGTGTACTACAGTTTGGTATCAGAGCCAAGGTTTCGACATTGAGCCTAGATGGGCCAAGGGAGTGGTCTTTGGACCGAGAATGCGAGGGAAATTGGGTCTGGAAGGCCAATTTTGGACCCTGGTGTTCTCCAAAGTGTCAAGGAGTTACTTGACGAGTTTTTTAATCTTAGGAGGTATAACAACATTACAAAACTGCAGCCAGTGCAGTATAAGTCCACAGGGAGAGAGGACTCCACACCATAAGTGTAGGAGCTTTAGGATCTGTTCGGGAGGGAAGGTGAACCCTCATGACCGTTAGATATGGAAAGTGTGCACGAGGTTTAAAGCCCTTTGGAGTTGCACAAGAGTGTGGAAATCGCGATACGCAAAATCCTGAGTTAGTTAGGAACCGTTTGAGCCGTCAGATCTCGGTTGGAAAACCTGACAGCCATTGGATCTGTCAGAAGTTATCTGAGGGTTAAAACCCTAGTGAATAGGGGCGAAATCCCCGAAATAGATCTAGACCGTCCGAGCAACGGAGGCCACGTGTCGTGAGATTACCCATTTTAGGAAATCAGGAATCACGGAATCAGGAATCCTGATGACGAAGGCTTGGGATTTTTCATGGTGAAAACCCCATAATAGATCTGAACCGTCCGATGGACGGAGGTTACGTGTCGAGAGATTAACTGCATCGGGAAACTAGGGATCGAGATTTTGGTAGTCCCGTGATCGAGAGTTTGGATTCTTGTGATGATAAAACTGATGAACGGATGAGATTCCTTCGGGGAATATCTGGGTCAGTAACGACCGTCCGATGTGAGGAAGAAATTGATGTTTTGGGAGATGGGAGGTGAGAAGAGGTGAACACCTTCGAAACCTGAAATCCCGAAACAATCTACACCGTAGATTGTTGGGAGAAGAACTTGACCATTGGATCAAGTAAGTTAGTAGACAATGTATTCTTGATTTCGGAAAATGGAAGTTCAAGATGTGTGGATGCATGAACTTCCGACACCCAAATCCCCGAAACTCCGAAAGGATCTACGTTGTTGATCCGAGGAGGGGATCTGACCGTTGGATTCCAGGCTTGGATTGGACATGGACGCATGAATGCGTACCATGTGCTAGTGAGTCGAGGAGACAAGAGAGAGTGGTGGGACCCGATGACGTCATTAAAAGCGACGTGGACCCTCCTAAACATACCACATGCCATGGTGGTGAAGGACGACAACTGTGTTGTGGGCTCGGAGAATAAAGTAACTCGAGATTTCGGGAACTCGCGATATAAGGGCATGGGAGTTTGACATTGAAACTCGTGAAGTCTTGAAGTAGCGAGAATGAGAGGAGAAAATTCAACATCGCTTCTCAGGGTTTCGTGAAAGGGGGATACTAGGGTTGGATGCTACAACTCACGAAGGTGCAAGTAGTGAAGAGTGCTAGCACTTAGCCCTAGACTATGGTCATGCGTAGCAGACGCTAGTAAGGAGGGAGCCATACCCGTGTCACATCTCGGGTATCGGCGGTTAGAGAAAATGAGTCGAGGGTCTTCGACTCACAAACTCGCGAGATCACAAGTTGCTAAAGGGTGACTTTGGTTATGAATATTTAACTGTTGGATCTTCGTGGACAGAGATTCCAAAGTTTTGAAGTCCCAGAATTTGCAGAGCCCAACGAGAGCTCAGAAAACTTTTTTGGATCGAAACGTCTTTTGTTCTTGTTCATATTGGTTTATAAATGTTACAGATTGTTCAGAAGGAGTAATGGCCTAACAAACTTCGAATTTAATTGCACAGTGCGTGTGCAAAGTTCAACGGGGTTTAGGATTCCAGTTAACCAACGCCGAGTATGGAATGGGAAAAGGTGATGATTGCCTCCGAAACAGGAGATGAACGGGAAGGAAAGGATGTCAATATGGGAGTGGAAGGATTGAACTCCAATGGGCATGGAAAAGAGATGGATAAGGAAGAACATATGATGCAACTCATCGAAAGATTGCAGAAAGATACCCAGGCTTGCCTAGATGATAGCCAAAATCTCATGAAAATCTGAGATCGGTAAGGTGAATTCAATTTAAAAATGTTGAAGAGCCTAGAAGGAATAGAAAAGAAATTGGAAAAGGGGAGTGACACAAGCAGATCAAGAAGTGTCAGAACCCCTGAGGGGAGAAGGAGATCGAGGAGTGGTAACAAACATTACCATCTCTCCCTGAAGCATTCTGGTAAGGAGACACACAGTAGTTCAAGCCCGTCCCCTACCAAAAAACACCAAAAATCTGGAAAGGATGAATTGAAAGGGGAGATGAACAAGATTAAGCCTCCAACATTCGATGTAGAACATAAGAAGGAAGAAGATGCCGAGACCTAGTTGCTTGGCATGAAGAAATACTTCCAACTGCAGAATTATTTTGCCTATGCAGAAGGAAGAATTGCAATGTACCAACTGAAAGGAAAAGCATCCATGTGGTGGGATCAGTTTGTGCAGCTGCAACACATCCGAGAGAAATAGGTCACTTGGAAGGAATTTAAGCGGTATTTCGAGAAGAAATACCTGACTAAAAGATACTATGATAGAAAGATGAAGGAGTTCTTTGAACTCAAGTTGGGTAGTATGACCATTGATGAGTATGAACAAAATTTTATGGAACTACTGAAGTATGTTCCATTCATCAAAGACGAGGCTGTCAAAATTTAGAGGTATCTGAGTGGACTACCACCTTCCATTGGTGAAAAGATTCAGTATGACGATCCTAAGACCATGGAAGAAACCATAAGAAGGGCAAAATGTCTATACAAAAAACAAAGAGAAAATCCTATCTTTCGGAAGGTTTGGAATGATCAGAGGAAGTTTAAGAAGGAACAGAGGCAGAAGTGAAACAAGCCTTCCTTTTTCAGAAATAGTCCTTGGGGACAGTCATCTTTTAGAGAGCCCAGGAAAGTTGAAGGGAGTGAGCAGGTGCCAAGACCACCACCTGTGGAGTGTTGGGGTTGTAAAGGGAATCATAGGTACATAGACTGCCCCCACAGAAAAGATAAAGCGAGAACTGTCCATACTGTTCAACAAGCTGAAACAATGGAGGATATGGGCAATAGAATGCCAAAGATCTACGTAGAATTGGACAACAAGCAAGAAAAATTTCAATCGAACATGATTGAAGTGGAAGTTATGATCAACAACTGACCACTTGTTATTTTAATTGATTCAGGGGCTAGCCATAGTTATGTAGATCCTAGATTTGTGGAAAGTTTGCATCTAACGAGAAGAAAACATGAGAAGTCTTGGTTAGTGCAGTTGGCCACAGGGACCAAGAGGAAGGTAACTGAATTGGTTAAGTCTTGTTCAGTGGACATGAAAGGAATGAGCACTAAGGCTGAATTGAACATTTTGCCTTTAGGCTCATACGATTGCTTAATTGGGATGGATTGGTTGGACCAGCACCATGCCCTTTTGGATTGCAATAACAGAAAGTTCACATGCCTGAACGAAGAGGGAAATCATGTAACAGTCCAAGGAATTCCCAGAGCCATGGCTGTGAGGGAAATCTCAGCCATGCAACTAAAGAAATGTTACCGGAAAGGCTGTCAATTATTTGCAGCTCGGGTGGAAGAAGCATCCCGAGATGTAGTATCGAATATGGAAGACCACAAAGTACTCAAAGAATTGAAGGACATATTTCATGAGGTACCTGGACTACCTTTGAAGAGAGACATTGATTTTTCTATAAATTTGATGCCTGGAGCAGCTCCAGTTTCGAAGACTCCTTATAGAATGAGTACACTAGAGCTGAAAGAATT
>ML781143.1:441508-454074 GCA_009831015.1 Picea engelmannii | reverse complement strand
AAGCTTACTAAAGCTTCCCATTTTATTCCACTGAAAACCACCCACAGAGCAACAGATGTTGCTGATATCTTCTTAAAAGAAGTTGCATGCTTGCATGGAATTCCTAAGACAATTGTGTCTGATAGAGACCCGAAATTCACTTCGAATTTCTGGAAAGGACTGTTCAAAGGATTCAGAACGAATTTGAACTTTAGTACAACATATCATCCCGAGTCTGATGGACAGACAAAGAGAGTAAACAAAGTAATAGAAGACATGCTGAGAATGTATGTGATGGATAAACCATCAAGGTGGGAAGACTACCTGCATTTGGTAGAATTCACCTACAATAATGGGTATCACGCATCATTGATGATGAGCCCATTCGAAGCCCTTTATGGAAGAAAGTGCAACACTCCAGTGAGATGGGATAATCCAGCTGACAGAGTAGTAGTTGGGTCTGAACTACTCAAAGAGATGGAGGGCCAAATGATAAGAATTAAACATAATCTGAAAGCTTCCCAGGACAGGCAGAAAAGTTACGTTGATAGTAACAGAAACCACAGAGAATTCAAAGTGGGTGATCATGTTTTCCTGAAAGTGAAAAATAATAGGAGTTCCCTGAAGCTGGGAAGTTGCGCCAAGTTGGCAACAAGATTTTGTAGGCCATTCGATAACCTGGAAAGGATTGGGCCAGTTGCATACATGCTTTCATTACCTGCATCTATGACTGTACATAATGTGTTTCATGTTTCACTGCTTAGGAAATATGTACCTGATGCTAGTTATATTATCGATTGGACTGTGATTCAGGTGGAACCAAAAGGTGTCCTTCAAGTGCATCCTGTGTGCATATTGGACAGGAAAAGAAAATAGCTTCGGAATCGAGCTATAGAGCTTGTAAAGGTCTAGTGGACCTGGTACGGTCCTGAGGACGCAACATGGGAGCATGAAGAGATTATGCAGGCAGAGTACCCGCATATTTTTGAAGATTTTGAAAGGCTTGCAGAGACAGTGTAAGTTGGACTGAGGACTGTGAAAAAATAAGGGGAGGGGGATTGTAGTGTCCCCAAGGCCGAGCCCATTGCAAACCATGTTCTGAAAGAAATTGTAATTATGTTTTATAGGCCGGTGAGCCAAGTTTTTATAAGCGGGTGGCTTATGTGATTGTTAGGCTAGGGAGCCTAAGGGTTGGAGGCCAAGGGATTGATTTTGTACTTGTATGTATGCATAACATTTAATAAAATTGTAAACATCGCCAGGTGCATACTGACCACGATGAATGAGTGAAGGGGGACTAAGAATCCATAGAGTGGGCAAGGAATTAGGGGCTGGAAGGTGGGAAAGGGGCTAAGTGTTGAGCCTGGGGGCTAAGCCTAGGGGGATTAAGCCTGGGAATAATATTTTAATATTATTCCAAAATGACATTTTCATTTTGTGTTTTATCCTAAGTTTTGGAAAGGGAGGACGTACAAGGGTGATGCGTGCTGGTGGAACGCAGGCAGTTCCATGGGTGGCAAGTGTCAACCCTGATGCATGCGAATAAATGACCAGGGTGAGGCATGAGAAAGGATCCTCCTCCTCCTCCTCCTACTCCTGGATTTGACCCTCAGACTGCCAGAAGAGGAACGGGGGTATAACTCCTGCAGAAAAACCCTTGTGCATCCTCTGAACCGAAAAGGGTGTATCTGTGTTTGTTCCAGGATAGCTGGTACATCCCCTGTCCAAACAGTTCGAACCTACGTTGACCCCCACATGGATTGTTTGTCATGCATCCCCGACAACCAGAGTGTGAGTCTATCTAGTGTTGGTGTATTGGGAAATAAGAAGTGACCTGCCATTGTTGAACGTGTTGGAAAGCCCATGTCTATTTTCCCCGTGGGTTGTTGTGACCATGCAGTGCTGGACTATGTGGGGTCTTGTTGGCTAGTGGTACAACAATCTCTCTAGGTGAGAGAGGTGATTGAGGTTGGTAGAACAGGTTGTTGGCCTATGAGTGATTCTCTCCAGGTGAGAGAGTGCACGGAGGAAGGAGAGGACTCCTGAAAGGAACCCTGTAGCTGCCATAGAGCCCAGAGAATTCTGGTCTGGCCTGTCCTTGTAACCCAAGGCAAGGGATATTAGCAGCCGAAGGAATGTCCAGGTGACAGAGAAGGTGTATTCTCCTGGGGTGGAATAGGCAAGTGGGGAATGAGGTTCTGTGGGCAGTGAGCGTGGGAGGTTCTTGGGAGAGAATTCCTTCCTTATGGTTGTGTGTTGTTTTCCCTGTAACCTCAGCTAGCCCAGTATTCCTTGTCTTGAGGTGGAGCTTAGTCCCAGCTTGGGGGTGACCCACTGCTGAGCTGATGAGAAGTGTGGTCTAAGTCTAGGAGGTTCGTAGAAAGCCTGCACTTGGTTGGTGGATTCTACCACTGTTAAAAGATAAGTATCTGATTATGTTTTAATCATGTTTTGCATGACTCTACTACTTATGATATCATGATTTCCGCTGTGTATATGAATTAGTATGAAATGTTATGGACTGTTAATTATGGCAGTAACTCATATGAATTCTCTGTGTAGAATGTGTTTACTCGTTTAAATGCATGAGATTTATAATACCTATATGAGTTATGTTCAAAGTGGTGTTATAAGTTTTCTTTTAAGAGCAATTAAGCCTTGGTAGCCAGAAAAGGTGTGCTACAGTTTGGTATCAGAGCAATTAAGCAAAGTAGTAGAAGGGTGTGATACACTTGAGTCGACCCTTCTACATTTTGTCTCTTGTCCTCATGCCCAACCACCCTGAAACACCAATCAAGTCCTTGTTCAAAATAAATGAAGTTCTCTGCCTGATCACCAGGATCCTCTTGCTTGTTCTCGATGAGCCATCGAAGACCTCTGGGTAGTGAAGTCATACATTTATGTTACACTCCTAGCCAAATTTTGAATATCTCGAAGTTGTTGCTTGAGCTCTGAAGGCCTCATATCGATCCATTAGGCATCATTATATTCTTAAATATGGATACTATACATGTATATATTTTGATTTTGAGATGTATATCCGCTTCCTATTACTCCCGACTACACTTTATATAGTTATATGACATGGATCTGTAGTTTATTTGATTGGAAACCATGATTTTATTTCATCTCGAGCATGGGTATGCTCGCCTCGGTGAGAGAAATTATTATTTTGCAGATGGCACCTCCTGAACTCTGGTCTCTGGGCTCACTCACTTCGTACATTGATGAATATTTGTAATGTATTCCAGCCATCAGATGCTCTTCTGACCTCACACATTAGGGGGAATCTGTTATAACCCTAAATTGCACCAGACATGTGTTGGCCCTTGGTTATGAAAGTTAGCGAAGAGTAAGGAAGAAAAGGAAAAATGTGAACTACGTAGAAGACACAGTGACTATTACTGGGACAAAGTGAGAAAAAGAGAAGAATAGATGGAGTGAAGTAAGATAAAGCAATTTTTTGGATGAGGACATTGAGGATGATAGATAAGAAAGAAACAAGGATTATGGACAACTCAACAAGAGGAAAAATCCACAGTTGGATGCTTTGGAGCACCGCGCGAGAAGGAAGGAAAGACAGGCTGGCGAAGCCCTAAAAATGTGGGTCAATTTGACCTATGGTTTTAGACACCTAGGGTTTTGGTATCTAGGGTTTTGACACCTAGGTTTCAGCCTAAGGATGTTGGTGAGTGATTGTCATGTATAAATAAAAGTCTAAAGGACCTGCGATGGGTTGTTGTTAGTGTTGTGGTTGTTGTTGGTGTTATGATTGTTGTTGTTACTATTGTTGGTGTTGTGTGATCGAGTGAGTAATATCAAGTGAGAAAGAAGTGCTAAGTACAAGAGCCTTATGTATTGTAATATCTTTAGATGGGTGCAAAGATCAACCCTGTAAATGGGTACGCAGGGAGGGGAGAGATAGCGAGGAGAATAAAAAATATCTACTAGCTAAGAGAGAAGACAAGAAATGTAATCTTCATCTTAATATATTATAAGCATATTTTTGTGGATGTAGCCCTAGAGAGAGGGTGAACCATGTATATATTGTGTCGTATGTGTGATTGGTGTTCTATTCTTAGACTTTGATGTACTGTTATTGCATTACTATGTTAGATATGATAGATAGTTGGGTGGAGTAGATCTGAGCTGATAAGTGATATATGCTTATTGCACTGTTCTAGTATTAGATCCACTTGATATTCCCCTTGGTTCCAGACACCTGAGTCCTGCAACCACCCCTACCTCTACCTCGGGTGAGACTTCATATGCTTCACAGTTGTTTCTGAAAGGGTCGGTAGTTAGGGTTTTGTTGGTGCATTGTTGTAGCGTTGAACCCTGGGTCCGCCCCTGTGCCAACAAATGGTTCTGTTTCCAGGAGAGGAATCTTTGTGAGGGAATTTGAAGGTGGTTCCCATGAAAKAAAAATATTTAGAAGTGGATAGAGGACAAAGAAAAGGACTTCACTGAAGCCCAGAACAAGAACCCTAATCTTAGTATAGAGGACTGGTTGGAGAGATATATATTTACTGATATACACAAGATTTTCTTTGGAGGAATCCATCAKAAGATATATGAGTGGTTAGATAGGTTAGCAGATACCCATTTTGAGATCAAATCTAGACCTCCTGTGGTTTGGACGTTGGCGYTGATCAAGAAGGTCAAGAGAGTTGATAATGTCGTGTCAAGAGTAGTAGATCACTGGTTTGATAGTACCATTGGAGGGTACATCATCGAGTTTTCTATTGACAGAGTAGAGTCATATAGCTAAGTCGAGAGATATTTCTTAAAAGGACCCAAAGGAAAAGTTTTACATTTTCTGAAGTTGAGGATCAAGATGTTATTGCATGTGAAGAACATCTTGAGGATACAGTAGATTGGTCAGATTTGAAAAAGATAATGTTCAAGAATTCAGATAGCGACAGTGACACAGAGGTTGGACATACGTGCAGTGGGAGAGCATTCATAGAAGTTCATCTTGCGAACCTGTTGAAGAAGAACTATGTGGATGAGGGTTTCTACAGTGGAGAAGAGTTAGATCTGACAGATGAAGAGCATTTAGAACCCGCTAGGGAATAATAAGGGAAAGATGAAGAGCCTCATCGAAAAGAGCCAGAAACTTCAAGAACTGCGCAGACTGCTAAAGGAAGTACTATTATCCTTCCTATTGATTCAGTAGAAATAAGAAATAACAATTATCCAAGCCACCAGAGTGTTCAGAGCACTATCACCAGTAGTCCATCACATACTCAGTCAGGAACCCTAGGAAGATCTATGGAAGATGAGATGAGGTTCCCTATTTTTAGGGGAGATGGGTTTGAATATCCTGATCAACACTGGTTCCTATGTGAAGCTATATGGAATATTAAGAATGTCACCGATGAAGATGTTTAAAGAACTCAATTTAGTACTACCCTAAGGGATTGTGAACTATGTTTTTACATGAAGCTTGTCCAAGGACTTGTACAGCCTAAGCCGTTGAATGAGATAAAGAATGTGTTGATTGCAGAGTTCAAGAAACACAAGTCAAAGTCACAATGTATTATAGAACTGAAAGAGATCAAGCATAAGGTAGACAAACCTATTTGGGAATTTGATCATAGATTCAAGACCTTAATGGGTTGATTGACTTTTTAGATTCCAGATGAGCAGAACAAAGAATGGTTCATTGTTGCCATCTTACCACACATCAGAGTTCCTCTAATGCAACAGAATATTTGTTCGTAGGCTAAGGCACTAGAGATCTCCATGAAGTTAGAATCAACCCCTATGGGATAATCCATCTCAGGTATGAGTCAAATATTGAGTCAACTAACTAGTTTGTCTCTACAGGTCGAAGATATGAAGGAAGACAAGGAAAATGATAAAAGAGAAGAAATCTGGTGTGTCATATGCAGATCATAAGGCCATGAAAAGGAACATTGTCCCCTATTTCATAAATACTTGGCCTCTAGAGCTCTAAGCCCTTTGAAACAAGTCACCCTACCCTGGGGCAAGGTGTGCAAAATTAGACATCGCCCTGTTGAGTGCTATTACATGAAAAAATATGTTTAAACAAATACAAATTTGTATTTCATGTTCTGTAAGTCCATAGGGCATGATGTTAGGGATTGTAGGTCTTATGACATCATGCATGAAAGGTGAAGAGACATATACAAAATTCAAGTCGAAGTACAACAAGAAGGAAAGACTACGTAGTATAACTCCCCTGGGAGAGAAAACTTCAATCCTCTCAGTGGATTCAGAGGACGAGGAAGAGGAGGAGGTATGGGTCGAGGCCGAGGAAAGGTCATTTGTTACAACTACGCACAAGAAAGAAACTTAGCAAGGGACTGTTAGAACCGTTGCACTACCTGCAGCTACTGCAGTTCCTTCAAACACATTATAGAGGATTGTCCTGTGCTACTAGCTAAGCTTCAGGAAAGACAAGGACCTCAGTAGAACCCGCAAATGAAATTGATATATGATGAACCTCGCGGAGAAGACCCTAGATTCATTTTTATTACTAGAGGAGGCACTGTTACAGGAGAAGATAGACTAACCCAAGGAAATACTACAGAAGACTCAAGAATCATGAAAGCTACAAAGAAGACCCAAACCTTTGACGCAAAGAAAGAAAGACAAATATTTGAGGAGGAAAGAAAAGAGTTCAAAGAAGACCAAGGTTCTTCATCAAAGACATGGCCAACAGAAAGAGAATATGGAATGCCTCTGGCATTTGATTAGTTTGCTTCACCAAAAGAATGATAAGAGGTAAGAAAGCTCATGGAATTTTTACATACTTGTATTAAGTTGATTCAGGATGAGAGCGTTGTACAATAGCTAAAACATTTAATCAAACACTATGAGATAGGAAGGATAGATCCTTTATTGAATAAAGTAGTACATGAAATATCCAAGAAGAGAAGGAAAAATAAGGAACTACACTTGAATGCTCAGATAGGATAATATTATATATACTATGTGGTCCTCGACTTAGGGTCAGAGGTTAATGTCATGACAAAGAAAACCTGGGAACTGATGGGAAAACCTAAGTTTATCTATTCCCCTATCAGGCTTAGAATAGCTAATTATCATGCAGTAAGCCCCTTTGGCATATTGGAACAAGTCCATGTGGAAATCGATGGAGTAAGAACATTTTCATATTTTGAGGTAATTGAGATAGTTGATGATAGTTGTCCTTACCCTGCGCTATTAGGAATTGATTGGGCTTTCAATAATTCCACTGTGGTTGATTTAAAGAAAAGATTAATGATGTTTGAAAGATATGGCCTTAGGGTCATTGCACCATTAGATCCAAATGAAGGTAAATCATACATAGAACCTATCAGAGAAGAAGACCGTGCCTATGAACTGGAAAACATATACAAACTAACAATCACACAAAATGATTACATTAATCCTACGGTCGATGGAAACCTAAGCTGGCGAAGTGACAATGCATTTTCATCAGATTCAGAAGAAGCACTAGAGAAATGGCAGAACAAAATGTATGAAGTATCTACAAGGAGATGTTCTAGATTAACCAAATAAGTTTGTTGTATCAACACAACAATAAGTAACTTGCCCACATTTGATGGTTTGAATCCTTTAGACACCTTCTTGTTAGACTTCGAAGCAAGTGTACCAACACAACAAATATTTTTGGAAATGGATGAGGCCTTGAAAGAAACCCCAACAAGATGGTGGGGGACACATGAAAACAATATTATAGAATGGGTACAATGTTGTACCCTGATGATCGTGTAGTTCTCAGCACAAGTGGAAGGCTGGGAAGTTCGGTACACAGGTAAAATCTACCCAAAGGACCATGTGTGAAGTTGCAAGGAAGCTTGGAGACACATTCCTCAAGAGAATTAGGTGCAAAAGTTCATTAACACATTAGAAATAACCCCTATCAACTGGTACCTTCAAGTGGAGTTGTGCCTCATCACTACAGATTAGAAAGGTATGACTCAGAACTTTGTAACCACCTTCTTATTTGACAGTCAATATCCTTCAGTAGATCAAGCATTACATATTGTAAGACATAAAGTATTTGAGGAGGACTCTAGCCTCCCTTTAAAACAAGAAGAGGACGAATGGAATGTGCCTCTCCAGAAACTGCAAGGTTGTTACAACATCAATGTTGATGAAGATGATGATTTGAGGAAGGTGAACATCACATAAATAGAAGGTCAGAGAAATGTGGAAGGACTAGGAGATGAGATACCATTCATTGGACAACCAATCAAGATTAATAAGTCCAAAATTGGAATAGAGCGGACACCAAAGCTTGCAAATGTTGGAGATTGTTGGGATGTTGCTACTATTGACAAAATCACAGAGTTACTACATGAATATCAGGACTTGTTTCCGACCAATTTCACTGATATGAAGGGCATTAAAGGGCCTATGGGAGAGATGAGGATCCCTTTGAAACCATATGCAAGACCAATCAAACAAATACCCTATAGATTGAACCCTAAATATAAGGAGAAAGTGAAGATTGAGCTCGACAGAATCCTGGAAGAAGGAATTATAGAACCTGTTGAAGAGTCATAATGGATTGGCCCTATGGTGGTACAAGACAAGAAGACAAGAGTGTAGTCTCCCCAAGGCCGAGCCCATTGCAAACCATGTTCTGAAATAAATTGTAATTATGTTTTATAGGTTGGTGAGCCAAGTTTTTATAAGCTGGTGGCTTATGTGATTGTTAGGCTAGAGAGCCTAAGGGTTGGAGGCCAAGGGCTTGATTTTGTACGTGTATGTATGCAGAACATTTAATAAAATTGTAAACATCGCCAGGTGTAGACCGACCACAATGAATGAGTGGAGGGGGACTAAACATCCATAGAGTGGGAAAGGAATTAGGGGTTGGAAGGTGGGAAAGGGGATAAGTGTTGAGCCTGCGGGCTAAGCCTAGGGGGCTTAAGCCCGAGAATAATATTTTAATATTATTCCAAAATGACATGTGCATTTTGTGTTTTATCCTAATTTTTTGCAAGGGAGGACATACAAGGGTGATGCGTGCTGGTGGAACACATGCAGTTCCATGGGTGACAAGTGTCAACCCTGACACATGCGAATAAATGACCAGGGTAAGCCATGAGAAAGTCTCCTCCTCCTCCTCCTCCTCCTCCTCCTCCTCCTGGATTCGACCCTCAGACTGCCAGAAGAGGAATGGGGGTCTGACTCCTGCAGAAAAACCCTTGTGCATCCTCTGAACCGAAAAGGGTGTATCTGTGTTTGTTCCGGGATAGCTGGTACATCCCCTGTCTGAACAGTTCGAACCTGAGTTGACCCCCACAAGGATTGTTTGTCACACATCCCTGACAACTAGAGCATGAGTCTATCCGGTTTTGGAGGATTGGGAAATAAGAAGTGACCTGCCATTGTTGAACCTGTTGGAAAGCCTGTGTCTGTTTTCCCTGTGGGTTGTTGTGACCACGCAGTGCTGGACTACGTGGGGTCTTGTTGGCCAGTGGTACAACGCTCTCTCCAGGTGAGAGAGGTGATTGAGGTTGGTAGAACAGGTTGTTGGCCTGTGAGCGATTCTCTCCAGGTGAGAGAGTGCAAGGAGGAAGTAGAGGACTCCTGGAAGGAACCCTGTAGCTGCCACAGAGCCTGGAGACTTCTGGTCCGACCTGTCCCTGTAACCCAAGGCAAGGGAGATTAGCAGCTGAAGGACTGTCCAGGTGACAGAGAAGGTGTATTCTCCTGGGGTGGAACAGGCAAGTGGGGAATGAGGGTCTATGGACAGTGAGCGTGGGAGGTTCCTAGGAAAGAATTCCTTCCTTGTGGTTGTGTGTTGTTTTCCCTATAACCTCAGCTAGCCCAGTATTCCTTGTCTTGGGGTGGAGCTTAGTCCCAGCTCGAGGGTTACCCAATGCTGAGCTAATGAGAAGTGTGGTCTAAGGCTAGGAGGTTCGTGGAAAGCCTGCACTTGGTTGGTGGATTCTACCACTATTAAAAGATAAGTATCTGATTATGTTTTAATCATGTTTTGCATGACTCTACTTCTTATGATATCATGATTTCCATTGTGTATATGAATTAGTATGAAATGCTATGGACTGCTAATTATGGCAGTAACTCATATGAATGCTCTGTGTAGAATGTGTTTATTTGTTTAAATGCATGAGATTTATAATACCTATATGAGTTATGTTCAAAGTGGTTTTATAAGTTTTCTTTTAAGAGCGATTAAACCTTGGTAGCCAGAAAAGGTTTGCTACAGTTTGGTATCAGAGCGATTAAACAAAGTAGTAGAAGGGTGTGCTACATTTTGGTATCAGAGCCAAGGTTTCAACACTGAGCCTAGATGGGCTAGTGGAGCGGTCTTTGGACCGAGAATGTGAAGGAAATTGGGTCTGGAAGGCCTATTTCGGACCCTGGTGTGCTCCAAAGTGTCAAGGAGTTACTTGACGAGTTTTTTAAGCTCAGGAGGTATAGCGGCGTTACAAAACTGTAGCCAGTGTGGTATAAGTCCACAGGGAGAGAGGACTCCACACCATAATTGTAGGAGATTTAGGATCTGTTCGGGAGGGAAGGTGAACCCTCGTGACCGCTAGATCTGAAAAGTGTGCACAGGGTTTAAAGCCCTTTGGAATTGCACAGGAGTGTGGAAATCACGATATGCAAAATCCCGAGTTAGTTAGGAACCGTCTGAGCCGTCAGATCTCGACTAAAAAACCCGACAGTCATTGGATCTATCAGGAGTTATCCGAGGGTTAAAACCCGAGTGAATAGGGGTGAAAGCCCCGAAATAGATCTAGAACATCCGAACGATGGAGGCCACGTGTCGTGAGATTACCCATTTCGGGAAATCAGGAATCGTGGAATCGGGAATCCCGATGACGAAGGCTCGGGATTTTTCGTGGTGAAAACCCTGGGATAGATCTGAACCATCCGATGGAAGGAGGTTACATGTCGAGAGATTAACTGCATTTGGAAACCAGGGATTGAGATTTTGGGATTCCTATGATCGAGAGTTCAGACTCTCGTGATGATAAACCCGATGAACGGACGAGATTCCTTCGGGGAATCTCCGGGTCAGTAACAACCGTCCGATGTGAGGAAGAAATTGACATTTTGGGAGATGGGAGGTGAGAAGAGGTGAACACCTTTGAAACCCAAAATCCCGAAACAATCTACACCATAGATCGTGGGGAGAAGAACTTGACCATTGGATCAAGTAAGTTAGTAGACAGTGTATTCATGATTTCGGCAAATGGAAGTTCAAGATGTGTGGATGCACGAACTTCTGACACTCGAAAACCCTAAATGACGAAAGGATATACGCTGTTTATCTGAGGAGGGGATCTGACCATTGGATTCCATGCTTGGATTGGACGTGGACACATGAATGCATACCACGTGCCAGTGAGTCGACGAGAGAGGAGAGAGTGGTGGGACCCGATGACATCATTAAATGCGACGTGGACCCTCCTGAATGTACCACATGCCATGGTGGTGAAGGAAAACAGCTGTGCTATGGGCTCGGAGAATAAAGTAACTCGCGATTTCAGGAACTCTTGAGATAAGGGCATGGGAGCTTGACATTGAAAGTCGCGAAGTCGCGAAGTAGCGAGAATGAGAGGAGAAAAGTCAACATCGCTTCTCGGGGTTTCGTGAAAGGGGGGTACCAGGGTTGGATGCCACAACTCACGAAGGTGCGAGTAGTGAAGAGTGTTAGCACTTAGCGCTAGACTATGGTCATGCGTAGTAGACGCTAGCAAGGAGGGAGCCATACCTGTGTTGCATCTCCAGTATCGGTGGTTAGAGGAAATGAGTCGAGGGTCTTCGACTCACGAACTCGCGAGATCGCGAGTTGCTAAAGGGTGACTTTGGTTACGAATATTTAACTTCTGGATCTTCGTGGAGCGAGATTCCGAAGTTCTGAAGTCTCGGAATTTGCAGAGCCGAATGAGAGCTCAGAAAACTTATTTGGATCAAAACGTCTTTTGTTCTTGTTCATATTGGTTTATAAATGTTACAGATTGTTCCGAAGGAGTAATGGCCTGACAAAATTCGAATTTAATTCCACAGTGCGTGTGTAGAGTTCAAGGGGGCTCAAGATTCCAGTTAACCAACGCCGAGTATGGAATGGGAAAAGGTGATGATTGCCTCCGAAACAGGAGACGAATGGGAAGGAAAGGATGTCAATATGGGAGTGGAAGGATCGAAATCCAATGGGCACGGAAAAAAATATATATAAGGAATAACATATGATGCAACTCATCGAAATATTTCAGAAAGATGCCCAGGCTCGCCTAGCTGATAGCCGAAAGCTCATGAAAATCCAGGATCGGCAGGGTGAATTCAATTTAAAAATGTTGAAGAGCCTGGAAAGAATAGAAAAGAAATTGGAAAAGGGGAGTGACACAAGAAGATCAAGAAGTGTCAGAACCCCTGAGGGGAGAAGGACATCAAGGAGTGGTAATAGACATTACCATCTCTCCCCAAAGCATTCTGGCAAGGAGACACACAGTAGTTCAAGCCCGTCCCCTACCAGAAAACACCGAAAATATGGAAAGGATGAATTGAAAGGGGAGATGAACAAGATTAAGCCTCCAACATTCGATGGAGAACATAAGAAGGAAGAA
>ML781143.1:396737-428218 GCA_009831015.1 Picea engelmannii | reverse complement strand
GGGTTTTGGTATCTAGGGTTTTGACACCTAGGTTTCGGCCTAAGGATGTTGGTGAGTGATTTTAATGTATAAATAGAGGTCTAAAGGACCTAGGATGGGTTGTTGTTAGTGTTGTGGTTGTTTTTGGTGTTGTGTGATCGAGTGAGTAATATCGAGTGAGAAAGAAGTGTTGAGTACGAGAACCTTTTGTATTGTAATATCTTCAGCTGGGTGCGAAGATAAACCCTATAGCTGGGTACACAGGGAGGGGAGAGATAGCAAGGATAAGAAAGAAGATATGCTAGCTAAGAGTGCAAACAAGAACTGTATGCTTCATCTTAATATATTATAAGCACAATTTTGTGGATGTAGCCCTAGAGAGAGGGTGAACCACATATATCTTGTGTCATATGTGTGATTGGTGTTTTGTTCTTAGCCTTTGATATACTCTATTGCATTAATGTATTAGATATGTTAGGTAGTTGTGTGGAGTAGATCTGAGATGATAAGTGATATATGCTTGTTGTACTATTCTATTATTAGATCCACTTGATATTCCCCTTGGTTGCAGACACTTGAGTCCTGCAAGCACCCTTGCCTCTACCTCATGTGAGACTTCATATTCTTTGTAGGTGTTTTCGAAAGGGCCGGTAGTTAGGTTTTTGTTGGTGCATTGTTGTAGCGTTGAACCCTAGGTCTGCCCCTGTGCCAACAACATGCATACCTGGCATCATGCCATCTTACTTGCTATCTTTGCCAAGCCATCATTGAAAATCTCTTCTAAAAAACCATTTTATTAAAGATTTACGTGCCCTGCACCACTAATTCCCACGTACACACACTTGTTGCACCATAACAACCCACGTACACTCACAAAAAGTGTGAAAAATAAAAATTTCAAAGGGATACGGGATTTTGGGCCGTTACTAAATTTTTGACTCCCTATAGTCAGTCACCCAACCAAATACCTAGATGTTTGGCCTATTAAAGAAGGTGTTGGGTTCCCATTCCAAAGAAGAACAAGAGAAAAGAAACTCTGCCCATTTCAATATCCCCCCTTTGCCCCAATATTCGGCAACCATGTTCTGAGTTTGAGCCATAATTCCCTTTTTCAACCATTTTTTCCTCCATTGTAAATCCTTTCCATTTCCCTAGAGAGAATTGAAGAGGAGAAGAATAAGTGGAAGTAGTTGGTGCATGGTGAAGAGGATCCTATTACTAAGTTCGAGGAGCCATATCTCACAAATAATTTTTTCCTGATGATGGACCACACTAGTTTGGTCCGAAACGTCGAATATCAAAAAACCTATGCGATAAATCCGAAATAAATTTCTGATAAAGAAATACGTTTTCCGCCCCGCCAAATGATGTCTTCAATCTTCATGATTTATTTTCATTTTGGTTATGATATCTAACCCACTAATCCATATGTAGAATGCATGCTTGTAGTTTCTTTTTTGTCTTTTGATGAATACAGGTCACCCTTTGGAGGATAATTTCAGTTGGTAAATAACCAAGCACAAAGGGATCGACACCGGACGCAGAGTTTAAGGTAGGACTACCAGAGCCCTATACTTTTCGTTTTATGTATGATTGTGGTCTAATGTTAGGATAGTTGTTAAAAGTAGGAGACTTTAGATGGTTAGCTCTACCTGCACTTTAGAACCCTAGTGTAGTCCATAGGGGGTTTTCGCTCTTACATTATTTCTCTCATATGTCGCGCGTAGGATTTCCTCAATCTCCTCCATATCCCGTAGATACTCTACCTCCTCTTCATCAATTTCCAAGCCTTCCCTCGCAACTACGACTCTCTTCTTGGTGTTCACCTTATATTGGTAGGGTACTCCACTGTGCATCTTTCTAACTGTCACCATTATCCACTTGATTTGGTCTTCGTCCATCATAATTGGGTTCAAGGCCTCCTCCTTCTTTCCTTTATCCCCTTCTGCTTCCATTTTTCCTTTTCATGTCAATGATTTCCCCCTTCCCACATGCATGCAGGGAAGTTTTGTTGTATGAATCCATTGTCATTAACCATTTGTTATATAGAAATATCTAATTATATAGTGATCTGATGTATCTACCTCGAGGTCTCTTCAATAATTCTTGTTTAGTTGCATTGTACGACTTTTTTGTATCTACTACAAACTCTTTGATAAATCCAGAAACAATGTTGTCTAGCCAGAAATCTATTGCATGCATAAACTTATTATCAACTCGTTGTAGCTGCATGATCTCTTCAGGATTCCACTCTAGCTGTCTGATCCACTTCGTAGGATGATTGTGTTTAAATATATTTATCCACTCCTGCAATATGTGTGGGAAATCATAGAAAAATAATTCATGTAAGTTGGTGAATACATACTTTTACAGATATTTGCACAGTGTTAACTTTAGGTTTATGTTATCTTTCTGCGCAAAATCTAACTCCTTTGTTTGCAACTAGTTCTCTATCTCTTCCTTAATGGGATTCCACAGTCTCATCATCCCCTTTTAGATTTTCATTCGTTCACCTTCTAGTCGTTCGATCCCACATTCTTTTGACGCTTCTCCAATAGATCTCATATGGTCACTCCCATTTTCTTCCAATCAATCTGCAACAGAACCATTTGTTGGTTTTCCTTTTATCTATATACTCTTCTTCTACTAGTATTTAGAATTCCTTATGGGGGTATTCTGATTCCCATTGACCATTACAGATTGACCCTAGTTCATAACAAGAAGCTTCCCAACAAAATCCATTAAAGACTGTCAGCCCCTCTGGTAAACCAGAGGGAAACACAGTACATGGAGTGTACTATATAGTCTCACCCGAGATAGCTCTATGGGTGGCCGCAATACTCAGGTGTTTTCAACCTGAGATTGAGCGAGATCTATGTTTCTGCGTTGTAACCTTTATTAAGTCCATTTAACATCTAGTTATAGCATTTAGTCTATGCATGCATGGAAAATACCATATCTACTTAGTTAATTCATTCATTCAACATTCATCAACTAATCAGACACAAAGATGCATTCATTCAGTCAAATAACACATTGTTACCATGGTTCACTCCCTCATGGGCTATCTCCACAAATATTTGACTCTCAAGGTTTTATTATAGTTTGTAAAAATCCCATGTCGTGCATGGTTACAATATTAGTTATACCTCTTTCCAAAAGGTCCTCAATCCCTACGAGGATGACTAGATCACATCATAATCCTCAACCTGCGATCCAACCCTCAGGATCGAGTCGCTCACTCCTTCCTCAGCTCACCAGTTGAATTAGTCATACAGTTCTTACAATTCTCTCTCTTTTTTGTCCCTTTGTGTGCCTCCCCTCTCTCTCCTAAGTACTAATTATTTATATCTTTGGCTCACCAGCCATTACAACGCATTACAAAAACCCTAACCCCAATGTTGGTTTTAAGTTCATGTAAATATAATTTTTTTTAAGAATAGATTTATGATATTATTATGTTTTTATTTTATTTGTTTTATTTTTGCTTGGGTTTAATGAATATATGTTATTTTTATTTATTTATTAATGTATGGATGGTGGCATGTGGTTATTATGTTATTTTCTAGTTATATGTGACCATCTCGAGGTTTTCTTTCTAGTTGATACATAAGATATTTTTGGAATAGTATGTGAATTATGTTGGAATTATACTAGAGGATAGGGAACCTCATTTTTTTTTGGTATGATGAATGGTTCCTCCTATAAAATATTGAAATGCTACTTGTCAACTAAATCCATTAAGTTTTACTAGTAAAAAGAACCATAGCCAACTAATAGATGAGGACTTTTTAAAGTGATTTAGGTTAATTAAATCAACCTTGAATTGTGGGAAATTTATTAAATATTGTATAAATATATGGGATTAAGTTGTGAGTAAATATGTAAGAAATAGTGATATGGTGAATAGTGATAAATATACATTGTGTTCTATGTGTTAGTAATATATTATTGTTTTTAACCACCCACTTCTACCTTAGATCTCTTATAAAATATATCAAATTAATATCAAATAGTGATATTAGGAAGTAAAATTTTATAAATGGAAAATGTATGTAAAATAGTAATACTACTATACCATATAAATTCATCATATATAATAATGGTTAGGGTGTTTTGACCATAAGGTAATGATATCAAAATTCACTATGAGAAATGCATTATGGTTGAGGCAAGGGAGTGCTTATTCAGGAGAACCTAATGTTTCAAGCGTATAAAAGATTAAGAAATAGTAAAAATTGTTGTTAGAATAAATCAATTAGATTAATAAAATGTGTTAGATATATTTAAATTACAAATGTGGTGCATAGTGTTGTGTAGATAACTTGTTATGGAAATAGGGTGGCATCAAGAGTATAAGTCCATCACATTGCAAGAGGGAAACAACAATACAACGACTATAAGTGTAGAATTATGTAACCCCTTTAAGCTAGAGTGTGGAATATGATTCTTAGAGGAGAATTCAAAGTGAATATTATAATTAAAGACCAAATTGATATGTTTTAAGGTTAGGGTGATCGTATTGAAAAAAAAATCTTGTAACTTAGAAAATAAATGGTTGAAGTGGAAAACATTGTGTAATGTATGAATTAGGAGTCGTCCTCCACTTTATTAGTAAGTGGAAGGCCTTTAATAAATTTTATTTTGAATAAAAACATAGGCATAAGCATGGTTTGTAGTGATATTAAGGGAGAATCTAACCTTAGTAATGTTAAGAGTGAAGGACACATTAATGTTACAAGAAAGACATTTACCACTTACAAATTAGCAAGAGGTTGGTTTCATGGGGAGGTCAATGAGTTTTAAGGTCTCCATAATATTATGATTATCAAAAACAACTAATGATGTGTTCTACTCTTAATTCTTGTGTATGAGAATATCTATGACTTTCTAGTGATATTTATTYTCCATAGAGGGAGGGTCATGTAACCATTTACYGTTGGCTAGAAAGACTATATAGTTAATGGAGAATTTGGTGTGGTGTGAAATTGAAAGTTTTGCTAGCTTAGGAGCATAGCTTATGCASTTGGGTTACTTCTACACTTAAGTGTGAGTGAGAAAGTCTTGACCCTAGAGAGGGTGTAGTTCCAAGTCTACCACCATAGCAGTTATGGATTTTTTTTAATCAATTACCTAGGTTAGTGTGGTCATATGGTATACTGTAAGTAGGCCTACGTTGTGAACCTAGAACTTAAGTTTAGAATGATAAGTGAAATATTGTGACAATATGTTTATTTATATCATAATGTGTGATGGGGTATATTGACCAATGTGATGTTAGGTCAAATCATGTTTAATTATTCAGTTGACTTAATCATACTAAAGTAGTGGATTTCATCTATATCTTGTGAAGGATTGGTAACTTTAGTATAATAAGTTACAAGTACCTTAGATAATGCTAGTTGACTAAGAAAAATGAATGAAAGAACACTTTGAGAAAAAAGGGGTATTCCTTGGGAAAATGCCATCACTTTCGCCAATAAATTTATTTGGTAGTAGAAATTCCATTGGAGTGTCGTAGAGGGGCGAGGTGTATAAATGGGATCTCACACCTTGAAATGCATTAATAAGTCTAGCAATTACTTACTCACTAAGAAGGATTTTTTTCCCTGTGAAGAAACTCTTAAAAAAAAATAAAAAAAAATTAGATGAGGAATAATGAAAACATGTTTCTCATTGTTAAACTTCTTTCATGGTAAAAGTGGGGAAGAACTTAAAAGTGTTAGAGATGGAGAAGAAAATATTTGTAGGTTAGAGTAATAATTATTAGGTAATCATAGAGAATATAATTTTGAGAAATACAAAGCATAATTGTATAAAGAGAAGACCTTAAGGACAAGTGACTAAGTATTTTGGAATGAACCCTTACTAAATTTATTCTTATTCTTGATATTGAAATGTTCACAAACTCACGTGTCAACATGGTGCTCTTTACATATAGGCACATTAGTAATAGTGAATTGTTGGTAGAAAGCATAATTTTCTTGACTATGATGAAAAGAATCCCATACTAAACATTTACATTGTTCAAGATCTAATTTATATGACTTAAGAGGAAGTGCGATTAAGGACAATGACCAAACTATGAAGTGAGCACACCACATGACAATAATTTAGCAGTATCTGAATCAATGTTAATAAGCATGAGAAACTTTTGTGATGATGTATGTATTGTATCACTTGATTTAAGGTGATAGTCAAGTTAGTGATAATTGATTATAATTACTAAGATATATTCTAGGTGGAATTACATGATGGGATTAATGGAATTTATAATCCAACTCAATGTAAGATTCACTTAAATAAAGAATCAATAATAAAATAAGATTCTAATTGGTTTTCAAACTAGTAGATTATACTTTAAATATGGAACTTGAGATGAATAAAACTATAAGAGAAATGTGTCTTTGTGTTAATTAACTTGCAAGTAGTAATAACATATAGCCGAGACTTAGCTAGATTCCTACTAAAGAGGCATAGTTGCAATCAATATATTAATAGCCTTGACATGTTTTAATCAAGTCAAGGTTCAGTATGACCAATATCACACAAGGTTTTCTATCAAGAAAGACACATAAAAGTTGTGTCATAAATTCTCCTCATATTGTGAATGACCATAACTTTGGGACGAAGTTTCTTTAAGGGTGGGTGTATGTAACGCCCCATATTTTGGCCTTGGATGATTATAACTTCGATTTTCTGATTATAGTAATTCATTGCTTAGTAACTATTTAGACTCAATGAAACTGATATAGACATGTGAGAGGTGTACGTCTAGACTTATTTGTGAGTTGCACAATATTATATTTTGTTGTTATATGTTTGTGATGATGATGATTATGTGATTTGGTTAAACATGTAAATTTAAATGTGGAATTTTGGTGCATGGATACCAGTTTAAGTTATGTTGTGAATGTGTAAGACATGTAAGGTATGATACAAATAAACATACATTTCTTAATTAAACGTCAATACAAATATGGATTATTATATGAAATTATGACATATATACATGGATATTAGTATTGGTGAACTAAACTGTAGGTTGACAAGTTATGTAATGACCAAATGACTATAGTGTTGATGTAATTTGGATGTCGTAGAAATTCAAAGGATAGTGTATGCTATAAGTTGTACTTATGATTTAATTTATGGTTTCAAATATTGTGGTTTTGACAGGACGCACAACCTACCCAGAGTGGTTGTTTGATGACGTGACTCTAAGAACAATAGTTTCACAGTATGGGTCGATGTAGGGTGTTGACCCTAGTTCTATGAGGAGGGGTGGAGGTATTTCCCACCGTTTATCCTCCTAAACCTAGATTTGTTGGAGGGTTGTGTGAAGTCACCCTCCTCTAGATGTGTGATGATGACTGCTAGTTGTGTTGACCCTTGTTCTATGAGGAGGGGTGGAGGTATTTCCCACCATGTATCCTCTGAAACCTAGAGTCATGGGAGGGCTGTGCGAAGTCACGCTCCCCTAGATGTGTGATGGCGACTTCTAGTTGCCTGTTGGGGAAGCTTGGTTGAGATGTATGACACTTCCGCTTACAGGTTCTATCTAGATTTAGGTCAATATAGTTGACGATCCAGCTTAGTCCAATAGAGGAAAGGATAGGATGGAAGATGGAAGTAGGTTAGGAAGGAAGGATGCTTTGATGTTAATTGAGAATATTGATTGGGAATTAGATATGCCACTATTGTTTACTCACTTGGTTCCTACCATGTTTAAAACCATGTTTGGTTTCTTATTGATATTTTAAGTGTGACAATGAGTTATTGATGAATTGGTGTAATTTAGTTCGTTAAGATTATTAAATTATGCATTACTTGATCTCGTGTCCTACATGTCTTGGTGATCATATAGGAACTATGTACTAGAGGCAATGATTGTTTATCATTAGTACATACATGAGATATGTGTCTGTTAGCTATGCACACATAACCTACCCATGTACACTAGTTTAAGTAATTAATGTATTAATTATTAAAGTAAATTATTAACTATTTAATTGAATGTTTATTGAATATGTAAATTATATTGCATACAAAATATCTAGAAGCATTAAATACCTTCTTGACTTTGATAGATGGTTGGTAAGATGAATTGAATGAGCATGGTGGGGTGTTATGTACATTTTGGGGAAAATTATCAAATAACATTTATTAGCTAGCATGAGAAGAAAGACTTTCCATTTTATTTATTGTTGGTTAATGAAAGTAATTTAGTTTTAGTTTTATTTTAATATTTTCCCAAAATATCTAGATAAGGGAGGCTGATGGATAATAATGAGGGTGGTTGAGGAGACTTGGGGAAGTGTGTATGGAAACTTGATAAATAGGGAGAAGAAGTAGAGAGGAGGGGGAGGATGGAGAGGTTGCAGCATGATGAGAGGTTGTGAAATTCTTGGAAGATATAATTCTTGTGATAGTTTTCTTTGAGCATGTGTGATTTGTTGTTATTGGAGTCACAGGCACGGAGGGCCAAGAAACCAAAAGGTTTCTTGCATCTAGGAAGCTGGCTAGGCTCCTAGTTGGCAGGGAGGATTCCGTTGTTTCAATCTAGAAAAGCGGGAAAAGAATGCTTGGAAGCACCCAGGACTACATTAAAACTGATGGCCTTGGACAAGCTAAGGAGGAGGTATTTTTTGGTGGTATTTGGTTATTGATATTTTGTATATAATTTTGTTTTAAGTTCTAAATCATAGAGTTGACATATTACTTATTTCATCATGTTATCTATATTTATCATTGAGCAAATGTAGAAGAATTGTGTAAATGAAAATCAATGAAATTATGCTAAAACAAAGTTTTTATTGTGTATATATTTAATGAAAGATTAATTGTCTAACTTTCTAGATGGGTGTTACATTAGTTCTTCCATGCATGTGCGTGTGTTTCTTTTCCTTCCAGCTGTCTTTTTCCTCTTGCATGCTTCTCCTCAAAAAATATCCTTTCCTTCTAATTCGGCTTACATCCAACGATGTTCAATCATCTTCATTTGCTTACCTCTATTTTGTTACCACTATACTCATGCAGAGTAACACTGCTATGAGTGGACCTCACTTTCCAAGAACCTCATGGCATCCATTATGCCTAGGTTGGTTCCATATGCTTCGACCTTCAATGCATGTTGTTCATTCACTCAGTCTCTCGAAATGATCTTACGTTTAATTCTTCTTCATGATTTTTAAAACATGAAAAAGACACTTCATGAATATAATTTTAACTCTTTTTCGAACTTATAAAAAATTGAATGAAAAATACACTATCGAGCACACTTTTATATCTCTTTCACACTTGTAAAACTATGAAGGAGAAAAAAAAACCAAAAAAAAACAAGGGGTCTTTTTACCATTAATTTGTATTCTCAAAATGGTATACATTAGTCCTGTCACCCTTGAACATAACACCTATTTTCATCATTCTCTTACAGTTGGTTATATCATTCCTAGGAGTCATACCATCATCATGCCATATACTCCTTTGATTGGTTACCTATCCAGTCCCTATGGATATTGCTTCAACTACCTCATGCATTGTTAGATTGTGTCAATGGCTCTCTTGAGTTTATGCTTTTAGTTCAGCATTGTGTCGTGTTATATGTTTAATGGAAGTTAATCCTGAGTCACCCATTTTCTATCTTATTGATCATCCAAGTTGACCATCCTTGTGTTAGTTTTACTTAGTGGTTTAATCGTTTCACATCATCTCTCAATGTATGTTTCATTTTGAATGATGGGGAATACCTTAAGGACCTCCTTCAATGGATTTATTTTTGTCAACTTAATCACATCATCTAGGAACGAGATCTAGGAACTAGTTAGTACCTTGAATCTTGTAGTCCTTAGTCGCAAGATTCCTCACAATTGGCAATGGGTTTACCTCACTGAATCCTTATCAATTGATTTTACAAGTGTTTGACATCATATCATATATTTACAATTGCTAAATTATAGTATATACCTTGGGGTCTATATACATCATTGGTGGGTCCCATTGCATCTGTTAATGACATGCATCAATGGCCACTAATGGAATGATTTATACCATGCTCGACATCAACTCATTTATTCAGATGATGCAAATTATACCATCAGGGTTGGGATGAAGACATTGGATTTAGGGGAACAACACTCATTCCTGCTACCCTTACCAATTTGTGATGACACATATCACTTCTATAGAAGTAAATTAAAGACTATAGAATAATTTTCATTAGTGCTCAATGTCTTCCTGACATTCACTGTGACATATATACGTATTGTATCTGCTCATCGTTATGATCCTTTTTTACATGGATCCATCATTTTTTTTTTTGGCCATGATCTTCATCTCATTACATGGATCCAAAGTGTATTATGTTGGTGGCCATTATTTTTTTCTATTCCGAGAATGGGTATTCCTTCCTCAGGGATGATCTATATATGATTGGTTGATGTCTTGTTGTAGGTACTCATTGGTTTCTTGATCCTCAAATCTTTCCTTGCACCACCTCACACTCAATAATTATTATAATTTTTTCGGCCATTCCTTTGCTGACCTCACACATTAGGGTCATCTATTATAGCTATATTTTCCACCCTAGGGGCACATAGAGAACCCATCCAAAATATAAAGTTGAGCCACATTTGTTTCCCTTGCATTTGACCAATTTTGAGGGCAGTCGTTCCTCAACTACCTGACAAAGCATGATCAATCACTACTAAGATTTTTGATAGCCCATGACCAATCACTATATTGATCACTTCTAACCTGCGATCTCCCTTGAAACTATTAAAATGTTTAATATTGTTGAGAGGGTGGGGGTGAATCAATACTATATATTTTAATCACTTTTGATTATGATATGATTTTAAAACATAGTTAGGATTTATGTATGTAGTCAGTTAATCATAATCACAGACAATATTCAACACATTTACAAATGTAGAGGTGGAAACCCATATTGTGAAGATATTAAAAATATTTATAAATGAATATCAATTCATCCATGAATAATTGCCATTGAGGACACCAATAATCTCTAGGAATCAACCTACAAGTAGATGAGGACACCAATCCTGTTATGAGCATCAACTCATAAACCGAGCACTAACCTACAAATAGGTGTCAACCTGCAAATGGATGAGGAAATCAATCTTCTTATGAGTACCAACTCATAAACTAGGATCCAACTGCTAATTGAGCTCCAACTCAATATTTCCTTGCTCCACTCTTCCACCCTTGAATTACATAAATTTATTAATTTTCTTTAATAAACTTCTCCAACATTCTTTATCCTCTGTGTGTTCAATATTTAGATCATCTTCATTATTTATCAATGACTTCCCACTAACCATAGAGTCTCTTTTGATCATACTTCTTCTCCCACAAACATTTCATGCCCACACATTCATCCTTATGCACACATTTGTTCTCGTCATCATGATGGATAAATATAAGGTTCAATCAAGCATATTCTACATACAATGTGGACCCACATCATCCTTCAAGCCATCCAGAGAGTCGAAATGCCATTTAACTCTTCACATAGAGTATAAGCCCTCGGGGATTATTTTCCTACGTTACTTGAGCTATCCCAATGTGAATAGAACCAAGCATGTGGGACCAAGATATTTATTGCGGGGGGTTTGACCTTTGAATCAGATCTTGAGGCAGTGGGAGGCCATAATAAACAATACACAGACATGTGTATTTTGATCTAATCAGATGTCAAAAAAATTTGGGGGTGTCTTTGTATTAAAAACTTTGCTAGTTAGACACCACCAATTTATTATAGACCATTGATATGACCTTTCTGTCAGTGGTCATATCTATGCCTCATGCTAGTCACTTCCCATTTACATCTTTCTTTCTAGGTTGTTGATATGAATGATCAACGATTGTAATCAATATCTACCTTTGATTTAGATCACAAGTCATTTCCACCACCTGGATCACCATTGATTCATTTTGTGATCAACGTTCAATCTTACTCCTCATTGATCCAATCAGCAGTTCTACTATAGATGGTGGTTCCACCAATTTTAGAGACTCTCTACAATTAATGGCTCTATCGTTTACTCCTGCCATTGCTCTATAGTGATCAACGATCCTGGTTCTTCCATGTCTCCACACTACAATCCTTCCACATGGATTTATCACCACTATGGATCTTCTTAACATCAATTTATTTCCATTGTTTGATTCATTAATATTTACCATTGATTGTATTTGTGTATCTATTATGGACATTGAATTTCTTTGATAGTCATAGGTTTGAACATGATTTTTCATGCATGTAATCTCTTGTCACATCCAAATGGTCTTGAGAGATCACAAAAGCATAGACATGGTAGATTATAAGATACCTTTAGGGTGGAATTCACTGTGTTATCTATCTCAACATTTTTTAATCTATCAATTGTGTTAAAGCATATCACTTACTGAAATGGTTCTTTCCTTCTCTGCAGGCAGTTGATTCTTTGAATACCTATGAATTCATTTTGATAAAAAGAGCCTCAATTAATAACACTTACATGTTAGTATATGTCATCAAATTCTCATCCATAATCACATGATGTGATCATACCATTGTTTTCATCCTCAAAAAATCAACTCGACATTAATGAAATTTCTAAATAATAAAACAAATAAAATCCCCCTACAATGTTGACATCAATGACACAAACTATCCAACAATATCACCCTACAGTGTTGACATTAATGACGGAAACTTTCCAAGAATATCCCCCTTGTCATTGAGGTCCACCCTTGAGTAAGACATATCTTACTCTCTTGTGGGTATGATGGAAATGTAAGTTAGTCACGCGTCACTATTCATTCTCTTTCTTCATTTTCTCCCCCATGTGTCACTCCATTGCATACTTATGTTGATCGATCTTTTACTGCATTCTCTCCCCCTTTGAAAAAAATGAAAAGGAGCCTTTAATATTCTCTACCTTTCTGCAACTAATCATGTCAATAAATCTCCCCTTGAGGATTATAAATTTTATCGTGTGTATTTCAAGGGGCTACTTCAGAATTGTTGCTGGTAAAATTTTGTACACGATGACTATTTTTAAGGTATTTACCATTCATCTAGGATGCACCTTCTTATTATTTTACTGTTGTTGATCCAAACACTCAAGGCCTAACCAAAATTCTCTTGTTTCCATGTAGACTCCCCTTATCAAATATGTTCTTTTCTTTGTATTAGGTGTACTGTGGGTGCTACTAAAAAACCCTTTTCCAATATTTTGAATATACTTTGTTTTCATTGAATTTTCCTTCAGTTGTACTAAATCCCCCTGGGATAGTGCTTCTCAATATTGATCTTCATATATTTCTACTTCTGCAACATGAAATCATATGCACTCTCCCACTGAATTATTGGTTATGCTACGATCCCATCAAATTTCAGCTAAACTCTTTATAGAGAAATGTGAATGACTCACATCTTCCATAAGAGATACTCACATGTATCTATTGATAGCGATTTGGTAAACATATCTTAAATTTGTTCCTTGGTAGGAACATACTCCAACTTTACAATCTTATCATTTGCTTATTCCCTTAGAAAATGATATTTGATTGGGATATGTTTTGTCTTTGAGTGCATCACCAGGTTCTTGAAAATACATATCGCATTGGTGTTGCCACATAGTATAGAAATTTTATGCTTGTATTCTACATTAATGTCTTTCAAAGCTTGCTTCATCCAAAGGAATTTTGTACAACAGGATTTTGTTTCAATGGACTTTGCTTCTACTATGGATAAGGAAATTGAGGTTCGTTTCTTGCTTAAACAGGATACTAGAAAACTGCCCAACAATAATTCACCACTACTTTTGATTTTCATTTCATCAACATTTCCTTCCCAATATGCATCAATGTATGTTGTTAGAGAAAAAAATTCTCCTTTTGGATACCACAGTCCAAAATCTGTTGCGCCCTTCAAGTATGAGATAATTATTTTGACTGCCACCACCTGTGATTCTTTTGCTACAGATTGAAAGCCTAAAACCAATACAACAACTGGCATAACATTAGTCCTTGATGGAGTTACATATAAAAGGCTACCAGTTATTGATCTATATATAGTGTGATCTTCCTCTGGTGATTCATTAATCTTACTCAACTTGTAGCCTGTTGTCATGGGAGTACTGACAGGCTTGCAATCTTCCATCTTGAAATTCCTTAACATCTTCTTAATATATTTTTTCTGAGAAATGAATATTCCTTTATTTTACTCATAAATTTGCATACTTAGAAAGAAGGAAAACTCACCCAACATGGACATCTCAATTTTTTTTTGCATGTTCTTTGAGAACCTTTGACTCATATCATCAGAGTCACCTCCAAAGATGATATCATCTACATAAACCACAATGATAATCCTATTTCCATTTTCTTCTTTGATGTAAATATTACTTTTTGTAGTTCCTCTCTTGAATCCTTGTTGTTGTGAGTACTTATCAAGCCTTGAGTACCAATCTCTAGGTGCTTTCTTCAGAACATAGAGGGATTTCTTCAGTTACACACATAGTTTTGATTTTCTAACAACTAAAATCCCTCGGGATATTCAATGAATACTTCCTCCTTCAAATTTCCATTTAGAAATGAAAATTTAACATCCATTTTATAGACTTTGATACTCTTGTATCTTGCAAATTCTAGGAATATTCTAATGGTTTCTAGTCTAGATATTGGAGAAAATGTTTCAGCAAAGACTACCCTTTTCACATCAGAATATACTTTACATACAATCCTTGACTTATTTTTCACTACTTGTCCATCCTCATTGAGTTTGTTCCTAAAAAACCACTTGGTTCCAATTACATTCATGTCCTTTGGTGTAGGAACTAGCTCCCAAGTTTCATTTTTCTCAATTTTATCTAATACTTCATTCATAGCATTAACACAATTTTTATCTCTGTTATCTTCCTAGAAGTTATTGGGTTCTATTTTAGACAACAAAGACAAATTTTCATGTTCTGGTGATCTTATAAATTGTCTTCTTGTTTGGACACCTTTGTTGTTTTCTCCAAGAATCAGTTCTTTAGGGTGGTTATTTTGAACATATCTAGAGGGGGTATTTGTGTCTTGTCTAGGAGCTTCCTCTTCTTCTTATTCTTCTGCATTATCTTCCTCATGTTCTTTCTCTTATTCTTTTTCCTCTACATTATCTTCCCCGTTGTCTTTCTCTTTTTCATTATATCTTTTTATTGTTGGTTGGTCATTTGTTTTCATCATGATCCTTCAAATATTTTCATTATCCACTCTTACATTTGTACTTTAAACAATTTTTTCTAATTTCATATTTAAACATATGTAATACTTTCTTTAAGAGAAGTACCCAAAGGAAATACCTTCATCACATCTGGATTCAAACTTGACAAGGTTTTCATCATCTCTTTTTATGTAGCATTTGCTTCCAAATACCTTAATGTGTTTGACATTTTATATCATACCTTTCCACAATTCATATGGAGTTTTGTCACTATTAGCTTGGAGCTGTGCTCTATTGAGAATATAGACAACTTTGTAGACTGCATCCTCTCCAAAATTTATCTCATAGATTAGCTTGATTTAGCATAGTTCTGGCCATTTCGTGTACAATCTTCTTTTTCCTTTCAGCCACTCCATTTTGTTGAGGAGTTCTTGTAAATGAGAAGTGTATTCTTATTCCATGATCTTCATAGAATTCATTAAAATAATATGCGGTGAATTATCCTCCATTATCTGGCCTTAGGCATTTGATATTCAAATCTATTTCATTTTCAACTAATTCTTTGAATTCTTTAGAATTCCCAAAGCATTTTGATTTATGCTTAAGAAAAGCTACCCAATTCATTCTTGTGTAATCATCAATGAATAATATGAAGCAAAGATTACCTTGTAGACTTTGTGATTTTATTGGCCCATAGAGATCAGTGTGGATGAGTTCTAATGGTCTTGATGTTGAATATTCCTTGGTTATGAATCTCACTCTTATGTGCTTCCCATGTTGACAATGTTTACAAATTGGCTTTTAGGGCTTGATGATTTTTTGCATTCATCTTACTATCTAGTTGTTACTGAACTTGACTAAGTTTTCAAAGATTAAATGTCTCATTCTCTTATGCCATAACCAACTTTCATCTGTCTATCCTACACAACATACTTCTCTTCCAATTTTAATTAGAATGTACACATTGTTTGGAGTTCTAATTGTTGTTGTTACCAATCTACTAGTGTCGTATTTTCTTATTTGGCATTCCTAGGATTTAAGCAGGAGCGTGTGTCCCTAGTCACATAGTTGGATGATACTTAGAAGTTCATTATTTAAATCTTCGACTAGAAGAACATTTTATGTTGGGCCTTCTGAGTTCCAAGGTTGATTTTACCTTTCCCAATTATCTTGGGAAATTTATTATCTCCAAATGAAACACTTCCTTCCTTCCCTCTCTTTAGCACAAGAAATTTGTTTTTATCACCATTTGTATTCCTTGCACATCCAATATCTATTTACCAATATATTTCTTTGTTTTGAGCATGCATTGTTAGATATAATTCTTTTGTAGAACACTTCTCTTGTTTCTTCCTCCACACTTTGATGGTATCATTCACAACAATTTGTTTGTCAATAGTGGTCTGTATCCAACGTTTGTAATTATGATATTTTTGGCCAAAATTATGTGATTTATAACATTCAATATTGTACTTAAATAGTGGAGAAAATGAATTCATGCTTCTGTTGTCAATATGATTTTTTACTTTGTTATTCACATAATTATTTCTTGGAGCATTGTACATGCATCCATTCATTATTTTTTCATTTATTGGATATGATCTTTAGTCTATTTCCTTATGTCCATAATTGTTAAATGAAAAAAAGTTACCGAGAAATAGATATTCATGTTGGAATACTGAGTTAGGGGGTTGAATCAGTATGAGAACTTATTATCACTTTTAATCATAATATGTATTCTTTAACTTTATCACTAGTATTCAATGGTTTATAATTTTTGTAGTCAATAAAGTATTGCATCATAAACAATGTCATCCATCATCGCATAATAAACAACCATATAGAAAATCCACAAATACACAGTACACAGGAATTTACGTGGAAACCCAAATGGGAGAAAAACACAAAATGATTTTCTTATATGTCAGAAGAAATACATTCATAGGAAGCAACAAATTCCTTATTTTACAGCTACCAATGGAAGGAGGATCCAACCTGAAGGAAGCTCCAACTCCCCAATTCTCTATTTCCAACCGAAAGGATGCTACAACCCCCTTTCCTTTCCCCATCAAACTGCCCAAAAATATAAGTGTAGACCAAATTGTCACTACCATAATCATTGTCATTGTCAACCTATCACTATCAACCTGTCATATCATCCTATCACGTTAACTTGTCACAACAACCTATGACATCAACCTATCACAAAAACATGTCACATCAACCTGTCACAACAACCTATCACATCAACCTATCTCAACAACCTATCACATCAATCTCATCAACCAAAGTTGATCTAATCACCAAGATCAATCACCAAGACAACTCTCAACCATATGCACAATATCACCAAGATGTGCATCAAACAAGACCAAATATAATCTCATAAATCATATACCAAGAACACCAAGAACCTATCTCAACCATATTCCCAACATCCATAAACCATGCACCAAATGTGTACTAGTCATATACCAATATCACCAACAAATTCCTCTAACAATGCACCAAAATATATACCAATATAATGTAGATATGCACCAACAATGTGCCTCAATAGATATTCCTCAAAACATACATTATATCATATACCAAACCTCACAAAGTCATGCCTCAAGCATGCTCCACAACAACACTAAGATAAAATATCAAAATATAACCATCAACATACCTTTAACTTTGTAGTAACCCTGTTGTATCTTATCTCTGACAAGATCTCTAACAAACATACTTGTAGTATCTCCTCAGATCTTGCAACCTGGAACAAGCTTCTTCCTCTTTTATCTTTTACAGATCCGTGACTTTCTCACTTATGACCCGTGAATATCCACTCTTTTCACCTCTATGACCTGTGTACATCCACACTCTTCTCAACTATAACCGGTGGATGACCTACCCTCGTTCTGCTCACTAAAAACCAATGTACATCCATGTTGTATTCAACTCGGACTCAAGTAAATCCATGCTTTGATGAACTGTGACCCATGGATACCTTAGAAAACATATTTCATTCACATTCTCTGCAGCTCTAAAACTTGATCTCCTTTAGACCTTCACTACCTCAGACCTGTCACTTCAGATTCGTACTAGATCACTTCACATAGATATATATTAAATAGAAATTTTGTACGTGTGTATAAAAAATGAGAGTCTCTTGATTTCTTATTTATATTTTACAAGTGACTTCATTTAGGGGCTAACTTGTAATTTTTTTATCCATTTTCCTTATTTTAGGGCTAACCATCAATTTCTTGTTGTAACCACTTTATCTTTTATTAATTACTTATTACAACCACTTTACCCTTGATTAATGACTTATAAATTTTTGTTGACCTTTCTTCCTTATTTTATGGCCAATTCATACTTACTTGTTGTAACAACTTTAACCACTTTACCTTTGACTAATTACTTGTTACAACCAATCTACCCTTGATTAATGACTTGCAACTTGTTGTTGACCTTTCTTCCTTAATTATGGATAAGTCATACTTACTTGTTGTAACCACTTTACCCTTATTAATTTCGTGTTACAACCACTTTAAACTCAACCAATAACTCACTAACTTATTGTGTATCCATACAGAAGCTTCATGTAGACTTCTTCAACCTTTGACATCAACTACTATTTTTTGTCATCAGTGACAACTAACTCACAAACTAACTCAACAAAAATATTGAAAAAACCAATAACTCACTAACTTCTTGTGAATCCATCTAGAATATTCTTGTATACTTCTTTCAACTTTTGACATCAACTACTCTTGTTGACATAAATTACAACTAATTTTCCAAAAATCTCCCCTTTTGGAATTGATGTAAATACTAATGGCATGCATTGATGCAACACTCATGCTCATATACGCTTGCTCCTCATGTGACCATCATTCACCTATAACTATGTCATTTCTCTTTTCTCTCCGATGTCATTTCTCTTTTCTCTCTCCCTTTGACATCAATGGAAAAGGGTCTCTCCTTTTGGGCTTTCTCCCCCTATATTCATGATTCAAATCTTTCTTTCCCAATCTTTCTCTTTCTCCTTCCTTTTACATCATGGGAAAATGGGTAACTCTCTTTGTCGATATGTCTTCCCATGACTTCATGTTTCTGATCTAATATCTCTATATCCATGCCTTTGTTCTTTCTTTCTCTGAAAATTTCTTTGGATGTTCTTTCTTCTTGTCTTCCTTCTTCTATTTGTCTCCCTCTTTGGAAATGGGTAACTCTTTCTGGGTTTGGTCCCCCTATATTCACTCTTTTGATCTCTTCCTTAATGATTTCTATCCCCTAGACTTCTCTGCAGGATGTCGTATATATCAAATGTATGGCTTCCTATACCTTCCTCTCTTCTGAATATTTTTTCCATTGGTTCTTCCTCTTGTAATCAATTGACATATATAAAAAGAATTCAAAATCTCTAGCATGAAAATAACTAGATGATATTAATGTCGTAATCATTGAACATTCTCTGAACCAATCTCTAAATCCATTATCTCATCCACTATCATATATTTGTCCAAACCTACCAAGTGTTATTATGAATCCATCTTTGTCCATATTTCATAAAATGTCCATAACTTTGTGACTCAAATATCCAAAAAATTTACCCATTTATTACTGTACTATTATGGACACTTCTTTGTTGTGACTAATCATCGTATATTCCTATTTATTCAAACTGAATCAAACATGTCCACTAATATTCTCTATCTGCAAATCAAAATCTACATGTATAGAACAATCAGTATTGAAGATATCCCTTCCTAAACAAATACATGGAATACAATCATAAACTTATTCCCATGTAACTGCCAATTGATACATGCATGTGTATGTTCTCCAAAAACAAAAGGTTACAAGACATTCTACACTTATTTCATCAAACCATTCTAAACGTTTTTCCCAAATTCTATAAATACTTCAAAGTTGTTCAAAAGATGGTTCTTTGATCTGTAGTAGCTACTGGATAGAATCCCCCTCTTCAATATTCATGTTACCCAGAGTCTCCAAGCCAGATGACTCAAAAAATGGAGGAATCCACCCTAATTCAGAGTAATATTCCTATTCATTTGTAGACTCGTCATCTTTCTGAACTCTGACTCCTTCCTTTTTCTTGTGGACTCATTGTGATCTTACACTGCAATTCCTAAAAGTACAATCTCTTGGGCATGTTCTTTAGTCACCTGCTCTCTTTGTTTTTTTTCACTATTGCCAATTCTGTGATCTCTGGGACATGTTCTTTATTTACATGTCCTATTTGTTTTCCATTTTTTCTCCAAACTTTGTTGTATATGACATCTTCTTTTTTTCCTATAGAATTTTCTTGATATCATACTATTTCCAATCTTGTAAGTATGACTTCTGGGTGTCCTTCGTTCATCTTCTCTTTATTTACCTATTCATGTTTTATTTTCCATACTTTATTATATATGATATAAGGGTTCTCTTTCATAGAAGTATCCATCATGCTTCTACAATAACAAGCTATGTGACGATAGTTGTATAATTTGTAATATTCAATGTTATGTGGGGCCACATAAGCATTTATTGCTTGAACATTTATTCCATTAGCCCTACAATCTACAACTTTATGTTCAAAGTTATTTTAATAAAAATAATGAACATAAAATAAATTTACCTACTTGGGAGTGAATGATATTCTTTGTGGTGTGGTATTTCGGAATTAATGCCTTGGTTGATCATGATCATGATTGAAGCTTCTTTGTGACTTGAATGTGGAGGGTCTTGTTGAATATGTATCTCTATCATTTTTCCTTGATTATGGATGACCATGATTCCTTCCTTTGAGTACTTCTACAAAACTCTTACTCTTTTCCTGATCCTTTTTTTCTGTCATCCTGTAGTGCTTCTCTTCAACATTCTCTATTGACGATGTGAATATCTCTATCTCTTCAATATTCTTGTTGATATTCACAATTTGAACTCTCAATGTGACAACTTCTTATTCAATATTATTAACCTCTTCTTATTTCTTGTTCATATGAATATTCATGATGTCTTTCGGTCTATTTGATTCTTCAATTTGGATCTTCAAGGATTTGATTTCATTTTCAAGTCTTCTTTCTTCTCGACCAAATTTTGTTTCAAGCATATTTAAGTCATTGGTTCTTTCCTTAAGATGATATGTAAAAATATTATCTCTCTTCTCTTCTTCCTTTATTTCAGTTTCCAAAAATTGCTTCTCTTTTATTGCTTCCTTTCTTAGTGCTGCTATTTTGGCTTCCAAACAATACCTGTCTTCCATGTCAATTTTGTGCGTTTATTCAATCTTGTCGGCTTGTTCTAGCTGAGCTTTGAGTTTCATGATGATCTATTAGGCCTCTTCAAAACATTCTTTAGAATTCTTCTTGACTAATTGTTCCTCAAGAGACTTGTTCTTATTCCTTTCTTTTGTCAATTTGTTTAAAGCACTGATCAACTCTGCTTCAAGGTATACTGTTCCTTCTTCATAATCTTCTTCTTTTGATTTTTCTTACATGATGAGCATATTTATTCTTGTTATGTTATTTAATATTCTTTATCATTCTTTGGATTTGAGATGGGAAATTCCTTAAAGTAGAGATTTATGTAACTTATCCCAAAGTTATTTAGTCGATGAAAAATTTACAACCTTTTCTCTTAGCACATCAGGTAATCCTTCCCAGATCAAATCCTTTGTTATTTTGTTGTTTATTTTCAATTCCTTCTTGGCTATTGTTTTTGGATTATTTCTAGCGGTGTATCCCCTAACAAATGAGTACCAAACATCATATCCCTATTCCTTTAGAAATTTTTTTATTATGTTTCTCCACAACTCATACTACATACCATTGTCACCATCAAACTGTGTTATTCCATTTCTATACAAACTATTTCCCTCTATGATCTTCCATATAGTGGTTAAATTGTTTTCTTAAAGGACCTACTTTGATACCAATTGTTGGAATACTAAGAAGGGAGGTGAATCAATATGAACTCTTATTATCACTTTTAAACACAATATGTATTATTTAAATTTATCATTAGGATTCAATGGTTTTTCATTTATTTATTCAATACATTATTGTATCATAAAAAATGTCATCCATCAATGCATAATAAACTACCATATAGAAACATCCACAAATACACAGTACACCATAATTTACGTGGAAACCAAAATGGGAGAAAACCATCGAATAATTTTCTTACATGTTAGAAGAAATACATTCATAGGAAGAAAAAACTTCCTTATTTTATAGATACAACTAGAAGGAGACTCTAACCCCCTAGTTTTCAGGCTCTAACCTAAAGGAAACTCCAACTCCCCAATTCTCCAGCTCCAACCCCCTTTCCTTGCCCCATCCAACCACCCAAAAATATAAGTGTAGACCAAATTTGCACTACCACAATCACTGCCATTTTCAACTTCTCACATCAACCTATCACAACAACTTGTCACATCAACCCATCACAAAACCCTGCCACAACATCCTGTATCAAAAACCTACCACATCAATCTCATCAACCAAACCAAATCTAATCACCAAGATCAATCGCCAAGACAAATCTCAACCATATGCACAATATCACCAAGATGTGAATCAAACAAGACCAAAATAATCTCATATATCATATACCAAGAACACTAAGAACCTATCTCAACCATATTCTCAACATACATAAAACATGTACCAAACATGTACTAATCATATACCAAGATCACCAACAAATGCGTCTAACAATGCACCACAAGATATACCAATATAAAATATATATGCACTAGCAATGTGCCTCAATAGATCTTCCTCAAACCCTACATTACAACATATACCAAACATCTAAGCGGGTATATACCAAACCTCACAAAATCATGCCTTAAGCATGCTCCACAACAACACTAAGATAGAATCTCAAAACATAACCATGAACATACCTTTAACTCTATAGTAACCTTGTTATATATGATCTATGGCAAGATCTCTGAAAAACATACATGTAGTCTCTCCTCAAATCTTGCAACTTGGAACAATATTCTTCTTCTTTTCTCTTTTTTATAGATCCACAACTTGCTCACTTATGATCCACAGATATCTGCTATTTTCACCTCTATGACCTATGTACATGTGCACTCTTCTCCACTATAACATGTGGATGGCCTACGTACATTCTACTCACTGAAAACTTGCGTACATTCATGTTTTATTCGATTGTGACTCACGTACATCTGTGCTTTGATGAAGCTTGACCCACAAATACCTCAAAAAAACTAGTTCAATCACATTCTCTGCAACTCTGAAACTATCTCTCCTTCTAACATTTGCTACCTCAGAACCATCACTTCAGCTTCATACTAGATTACTTCACATTGATAGATATTCAATAGAAATTGTGTATGTGTGTTTAAAAAATGAGAGTCTCTTGATTTCTTATTTATATTTTCTAAGTGACTTCATTTATGGGATAACTTGTAACAATTTTACCCACTTTCCCTATTTTAGGGCTAACCCTCAATTTCTTGTTGTAACCACTTTACCTTTGATTAATTACATGTTACAGCCACTTTACCCTTGATTAATGACTTGAAACTTGTTGTTTACCTTTCTCCCTTATTATATGGACAATTCATACTTGTTGTAACCACTTTACCCACTTTACCTTTGATTAATTACTTGTTACAACCACTTTACCCTTGATTAAATAATTACAAGTTGTTGTTGAAATTTCTTCCTTATTTTATGGCCAATTCATACTTACTTGTTGTAACCATTTCACCCTTATTAATTTATTTTTACAACCACTTTAACCTCAACCAATAACTCACTAAATTATTTTGTAACCATATAGAAGCTTCTTGTAGACTTATTCAAGCTTTGAAATCAACTACTCTTATTGAAATAAATGACAACCAAATCAGCAACTAAATCAACAAAAATATTGACCAAACCAATAAATCACTAAATTCTTTTGCAACCATCTAGAAGCTTCTTGTAGACTTATTTCAACCTTTGATATCAACTAGTCTTGTTGACATCAATGACAACTAACTCTCCAAAAATATTCCTTTTTCAATGATGGAAACACTAATGGAATGCATTGATTCAACACTCATGTTAATATCATCTTTCTTCTCATGTGACCATCACTCACCTGTAACTACGACATTTCTCTTTTCTCTCATATGCCATTTCTCTTTTCTCTTCCCCTTTGACATGAATGGAAAAGGGTCTCTCATTTTGGGGTTTCTCCCCTTGTCTTCATGCTTCTGATATTTATTTCCTGATATTTCTCTTTCTCCTTCTTGTCACATCATGGGAAAATGTGTAAATCTCTTTATCAATATGTCTCCCCCTGACTTCATGCTTTTGATTGGATCTCTTTATCTCCAATCTTTAGTTATTTCATTCTCTGACAATTTCTCTAGATGCTCTTTCTTCCTCTATTTTTTTTTTGTTTCTCTCCCTTTTTGAAAAGGGGTAACTCTCTATGGGGCTAGTTCCCCTATTTTCACTCTTCTGATCTCTTTCTTTGACGATTTATATTCCCTTGACTTCTCTGCAAGATTTCATGTATATCAAATGTGGGGCTTCTTGTACCTGCCCCTCTTCTGGAGGTTTTGTCCAATGGTGTTTCCTCTTGTAACCAATTGACATATATAAAAATCATTCAAAATGCAATTCATTCAAAATTACTAGATGATATCAATGTCATAATCATTCAACATTCTTTGAACCAATCTCTAAATCCATTCTCTCATCCACTGTCATATGTTTGTCCAAACCTACTAAGTGTTATTACGAATCCATCTGTGTCCATATGCCACAAACTCTTCATAACTCTACTACTTAACTAACCACAATATTGACCCATCTGTCATTGTACTATTATCAATACTTCTATGTTGCAACTAATCATTGCATATTCATGTTTCTTCAAATGGAATCAAATGTGTCCAATGGTATTCTCTATCTACGAATCAAACTCTGCATGTCTATAAAAAACAATATTGAAGATATTCCTTCATGAATACATACATGGAATACAATCATACACTTATTCATGTGTAACTGCCCACTTATACCTAGATGTGTATGTGCTCCAAAAACAATTTTTTATAAGAAATTCCAAACTTTTTTCATCAAACTATTATGAACTTCTTTCCCAAATTCTGCAAATACTTCAAGGATGCTTGAAACATGGTTCTTTGATCTATAGTAGATAATGCATAGACTCCCCCTCTTCAATATTCATGTTATTGGCAGTCTCCAAGCAAGATGACTCAAAAAAATGGAGGAATCCTCCCTAATGCAGAGTAATTTCCCTCTTCATCTGTAGACTCGTCATCTTTGGGCTACATCGAAACTTTCTTGAGAATTATTCTTGACTAATTGTTCCTCAAGAGAGTTATTCTTCTTCCTTTATTTTTCTATTTTTTCTAAATCATTGACCAACTATGCTTCAAGGTCTATTATGCCTTCTTCACAATATTCTTCTTCAAAATTAATCTCACATGATGAGCATATTTCTTATTGTTTTATTCATACATATTCTTTATCATTCTCTAGATTTGAGATGGGAGATTGCTTAAAGTAGATATTATGTAACTTATCCCAAATTTCTTTAGTTGATGAATGTTTTCCAACCTTTTCTCTTACCGAATCAGGTAATCCTTCCCAGATGAAATCCTTTTCTATTTTGTTGTTTCTTTTCAATTCCTTCTTGGATATTGTTTTTGGATTCTTTGTAGTGATGTATCTTGTAACATCTAAGTACTAAAAATAATATCCATGTTCCTTTAAAAGAGTTTTCATTATGTTTCTCCGCAACTCATATTACAAACCATTGTGACCATATAACTATGGTATTCCATTTCTATACAAATTGTTTCTCTCCATGATCTTCCTTCCATTGGTTAAACTATTTTCTTGAATGAGCTACTCTGATACCAATCGTTAGAATACTAAGAGGGGGGTTGAATCAATATGAGCACTTAGTATCACTTTTAGTCACAATATGTATTCTTTAACTTTATCAACAATATTCAATGGTTTAACATTTATGTATTCAATACATCATTACATCATAAACAATGTAATCCATCAGTGCATGATAAAAAACCATAAAGAAACATCCAAAAATACATAGTACACCACAATTTATGTGGAAAACCAAATGGGAGAAAACCATGGAATTATTTTCTTATATGTCATAAGAAATGCATTCATAGGAAGCACCAACTTCCTCATTTTCCAGGTACAAATGGAAGGAGGATCCAACCTGAAGGAAGATTCAACTCCCTAATTATGTGGATCCAACCTAAAGGAGGCTACAACCCCATTTCCTTTCCTTGTCCAACCACACAAAAATATAATTGTAGACCAAATTTGCACTAGAACAATCACTGCCATTGTCAACCTATCATTGCCAACATGTCATATCAACCTGTCACATCAACTTGTCACAACAACCTGTCACATCAACTTGTCACAAAAACCTATCACATCAACATGTCACAACAACCTAGCATATCAACCTATCTTAACAACCTATCACATCAATATCATCAACCAAACCAAATCTAATCACCAAGATCAATCACTAAGGCAACTTTCAACCATATGCACAATATCACCAAGATGTGGATAAAACTAGACCAAATATAATATCATAGATCGTATAAAAATATCATGAAGAACCTATCTCAACCATATTCCCAACATCCATAAGCCATGTACCAAACATATACTAATCATATACCAAGATCACCAACAAATTCCTCTAACAATGCACCACAAGATGTACCAATATAATCTAGATATGCACCAACAATCTTCCGCAACAGATCTACCTCTAACCATACATTACAACATATAGAAAACATCCAAGAGGCTATGTACCAAACCTCACAAATTCATGTCTCAAGAATGCTCCCCAAAACCACTAAGATACAATCTCAAAACATAACCATGACCATACCTTTAACTTTGTAGTAATCCTATTGTATTTGATCTCTGACAAGATACCTGACAAACATACCTGTAGTCTCTCCTCAGATCCTAAAACCTAGAACAAGCATCTTCGTCTTTTCTACTTTTACAAATTCGTGACTTGCTCACTTATGACTAGTAGATATCCATGTTTTTCACCTCTACAACCTGTGTACATCAACACTCTTCTCCGCTATAACCCACATATGACATATATGTGCTCTTCTCATTGACAACCCACGTACATCCATTTTTTCTTCCACTGTGACTCGTGTACATATTCAGTCTGATAAATGGTTACCCATGGATACATCAAAAAATCTAGCTCAATCACATTCTCTACAGCTCCAAAACTTTCTCTCTTTCAAACCTTTGTTGCCTCATACCTGCCAATTCAGATTCATACTAGATCACTTCACACACACACACACACACACACACACACACACACACATATATATATATTCAATAGAAATTTTGTATGTGTGTGTAACAAATGACATTCTCTTGATGTCTTATTTATATTTTCCAAGTGACTTCATTTAGGGGATAAATTTTTATTGTAGACTTCTTCAACCTTTGACATCAAATGCTCTTGTTGACATCAATGACAACTAACTCAACAAAAATATTGACCAAACCAATAAATCATTAATTCTTGTGCAACCATCTAGAAACTTCTTGTATACTTCTTTCAACCTTCGACATCAACTACTCTTGTTGAGATCAATGATGGCTTCTTCTGTATCAAAATCATCATTTGAATTGTCACTTGATTTTTCTTTTCTTCTGTTAGTCTTATTTGAGGATTTGAATGTTACTTCATTTTTAGGTACTTCTTATTGTCCTATTCACATCTCATAGGATATAATAATTCCATGCAATTCATCCATTGTTAATTTATCCAAATATTTTATATCTTCAACAGATGATATCTTAGGATTGAATCTCATAGGAAGTGGCCTGAGTATTTTTTTCACAATGAATTTTTCATAAACTTTTTCACCTTAGCTTATGATGATGTTTACAATTCCATCTACATGAAGAAGATATGTTCCAATGTTTTCTTCTTCATCCATCTTCAGTATTTCAAATTCACTCCTATGAGTTTGTAGTTTTTCTTTCTTGACTTTATCATCTCCTTCATAAATGTTCTTCAGTTTATCCCACACCTCCTTCACATATTTGTAGTGCATAAGATCAAGATGGATATCGGTGGCCACCCACCTATTTCAATTGGCTCACATGCAATTTTCATCATTGGAATTTATTTCCTATAATTTTGAGTCCTAAACTTCCGGGGCCATTTTGAGGTCCTAAAATATGTTTTTGGGTCCCACCATAGTCATACTGTAGATGAAGTTAGAGTGTGACGATAGAATGTCTAGTCCTTGGATAGACCTTTCCAATGGGATATTGTGCGCCTAAAACATAGATATTATGAAAAAGTTATGACCATGGGAAGTTGTTGTACCAATTTACCCCATCAGGGCCCATGTGAATTTTGGTGCTTCATCTCCACATTGGGGCCACAAACCTTTTGGATTTTCATCTTCTGAGGGCTAGTTTTTTGTATTTTTAGGGTTTTTCCATTTATGTTAAAAAGGGATTTCGAGCCTCAGTGTACTCATGTTCTTTTGAATGAGCGTAGCCATCAAATATATTCTCAAATATATGATGCCACCATTATAGTGAGTCATTCACTCTACAATTTTATAGGTTATGTACATTCTCTCATTAATGAAAATTGTGCGTTACTGTATCTCTATGTTTATTGAAATATTTATACGTATCTCGCAATATCTCTGTATCTTTAATTGTTATATCTCCACCTTCATTCCATTCTCAAAATAAATATGAATTAGTGGTATTAGAGAAGGTTGTTCATTTTCGTTTGTTAGTGCATGTAATGTCCCTTTCCAAATAGGCACTCCATAGAGGAGGCATAATGATCTAAACAACCCCGTTAGACTATAGCCAGAGACAGAAAGGGCTAAACAAGGTTACTAGAGGTCACTCTAGCCAAGGGTGTTATAATTTGAAAGTGACATTGAGCTAAAATTGGCTAAAATTTATTTGTATCCAACTTGAGCTAAAAATAAAACAGATGAGATAAACATAGAGTCAACAAAAAATTAGGGTTTCAGGAAGCTACAAGAGAAGGTAAAGAGACCTAATTCATGATTATGAATATTTTGACTTGTCATTGACGAGAGACATACCCTAGTCACTGGGGAGGTCACATAGGTCTTCCATCAGTATTTAGCAACATTTCTACAAGATTCAGTAGTAGGGGTGCACTTGTTCAAAGAGAAGGCACAACTTTTAAGGAGGTTTAGTGGATCGACTTGTCCCGTTCAAGGAGAGTTCAGAGATTCCCCTCTGACCTAGTTGATAGGAAGGCCAAACACACATGTTTTCTGGTATCTCATCAAAGTTTGAAGGGGGAATCATTTGGGGCACATTTTCCAGACATTGGGAGTACGACACTTGGGGAGGACACATTCAGGGTTCCCAACTGATCATCAGATCAAATCCAGGGAAACGCTTCCAACCCATTTCGTAGTAGGCATGGAAGATCAAGTTGGGACAAATATAAGCCAATTCCAATAGTAAAATCACTAGGGCACAATTTTCTAGTAGAAGAGGAGCGCATTCCCCCAGGGGGATCCATCCGAGGTCCAGACACACCAACATAGGGGTCGATTAGTTACCAATATTGAGAGGGACAACATGGAGCATTGTTTGGTACAATTTCTTGGACAATCTGAGAGATGTAGCTACCAGTGAAAACTTTCTGGAATTTCAACCGTTACCGTGTGAGCTGCCATTGCTCTAGATCACCCATCGATCCCACAGTTTTCATTTATTATCAGTTATTATCATTTAATTTTCTTATTTTATTCTGGCTAAGATCCTTTTTGCATTGATATAGCCAAGTGATTCATTTTATTCAGCTACATTTGACATTTGTACTCCACATAAATATCATAATATAAGATTTTCATTATTTTGTCATAATTGTTATTTGTATGATCATTTATATGTTGTGAACCATTAGTGGTACACACATATTAGCAGAGATTCCTAGACTAGCCGAATCTGGGATATTACTGTTAAGAACCAAATATCAATATAGCATAGAAAAACCTCAGAATAAGTACTCAATGCCTTGAAAAAGAGAGAAATTCAGATAATAAGCCTCTTCGAGGGGGAAACCTCCTTATGCCCACATAAATGTACAATTACAAGATGATTCCAAATGAAAATGTCTCCTTGGTATATATAGGAGACTAGGAGGCATAATTACAACTACTTAACTAAAGCTAACAAAAATAAAATAACATTACTAATGTAATATGCCCCAACTAAGGGGTAATGATCCATTATTTAGGGCTTAACATGCCCCTCCCCTTGAGACAAGTGTTGTCTGCAACTCTTGAGTAACTACGGATGCTTATGTATAAAAGACTCATCTTCCCAAGTGGAATCTTCAGCTAGTAGTTTCCTCCATTTAATGAGATACTTTGAAATGGATCTATTCCTTAGCTGGTGAATTCTTGTGTCAGTGATGGCTTCAGGCTCCAATATGATTTTTCCTTCCTCTTCAAGTTCTGGAAATATAGTTTGAACTAGGAGCTTGTCACCTATAACCTTGTTTAAGCATGAAACATGGAAAACTGGGTGTACTCGTGAAGATGTAGGCAACTCCAATTTGTATGCCACAATACCAATCTTTTGCAACACCTTATAAGGGCCATAGTACTTTGGTGATAATTTATTATCCTTCTTGGCTTACTTGAGGGACATCTTTTTGTATGGTTGTAGCCCTAAAAACACCCAATCTCCTACTTCAAAACTTTTCACTATGATGTTGATCTCCTTGTTGTTTCATGCGATTATGTGCCATGGTTAGGTTGTCCTTTAATATTTGGAGAACTTGTTGTTGATGCTCGATGTGATCTTCCACTACTTGAACCTTAGATTTTTATTTTAGAGAAGAATTTATGGAAGGAGGGTGGTATCCATAGAGTGCCATAAATGGTGTCATTTTTATTGCAGTATGAAAGGAAGTGTTATACCACCATTCTGCCAAGGGTAACCATTTGAACCATTGTGTTTGTTTATTAGAGACAAAGCAATGAAGGTAGCCTTCCAAACTTTTGTTCACTATCCCGGTTTGTCCATTAGATTGCGGATGATAGGATGAGCTATGAGCCAATTGATTTCCAAAACAAGAAAATAATTATGTCCAAAAATGTCCAGTGAAGATGGCATCTCTATCACTTACAATAATATTTGGGCTTCCATGTAGATTTTGAACT
>ML781143.1:368751-395979 GCA_009831015.1 Picea engelmannii | reverse complement strand
TGGCAGACTTTCAAAAGCCAGGGGCCTTTCTTCTTGCATTAGGACAATGCCAATTCCATTTCTCGAGGCATCACATTCCATAATAAAGGTTTTTGTGAAGTCTGGAGTGGTCAAGACAGGAGCTTTTCACATCACCTCTTTAATTTTTTCAAAAGCTTTAGTTGCCTCTGGAGTCCATGAAAATTCATCCTTCTTAGTTAGTGTTGTTAAAGGTGTTGCTATTCTTCCATAGTGCCGAACAAACTTACGGTAGTAACCTATCAAACCCAAAAATCCTCTAAGATTCTTCAATGTTTTAGGAATTGGCCAGTCCATGATGGCCTTAATATTGTTAGGGTCTACCTTAACACCTTCATGAGATACAATATGACCCAAATACTCTACCTCCTTTACTCCAAAGAAACATTTGGATGGTTTGGCATATAGTTGCTTCTCCTTTAGTAGTTGTAGCACCTTCTCAACATGTCGCACATGATCCTCCCAAAACTTGCTATAGATTAGTATATCATCAAAAAATAGTAACACAAATTTTCAAAGGAAGGGATTGAAAATGGAATTCATCAACCCTTGGAATGTGGAAGGTGCATTTGTAATGCCAAAAGGCATGACCAAAAATTCATAATGGCCTTCATGAGTTCAGAATGTCATTTTTAGGATGTCTTCTTCCTTCATTCTAATCTGGTGATACCCTGAACGAAGATCCAACTTTGTGAAATAGATTGCTCCATGTAGTTCATCTAACAATTCATCAATGACAAGAGTTGGAAAATTATATTTAGTAGTGATCTTGTTGAACTCTCTATAATCTAGACACATACACAATGAGTGGTATTTCTTGAATACCATTACCACCAGTGCAGAGTAAGAACTTTGGCTAGGCCTAATAATGCCAACCTCTAACATTTCTTCAACCATGCACTCAATTTCACTCTTCTGGGCATAACGATATCTGTATGGCCTGATGTGAGGAGGAACACTCCCAGGAATTAGGTGAATATAATGATCATGATTTCGATTGGGTGGAAGACCTTTGCGGAAATCTTCAAATACTTTGGAATGCTTATCAATGATCCCTTGGAGATCTAGAGGAATAGATGGCTTAGATGTTTGAACATATAGTGAGCATAGTTGTGCAATAACACCTTGATGCCCATTTTTCAATAATTTTGTCATGCCATTAGAGCTTATCACCTTACCGGGTTTCCCTGTGATACCTCTTAACTCAATTTCTTTTCCTTCTAATGAAAATTTCATGAAAAGTTATTGATAATTAATATCCACCATTCCTAATGATTGTAACCATTGGATTCCTAGTACATTAACAACACCACCCATGGGTATAGCAATCATTGGACTATTCATTACATATTCCCCCATAGTAAGATTGATCTTATTTCATTTTCATGAGCAATTGATAGTTCCTCCATCTACAATCATTACTTGAAACTCTAGCACTAGATATACAAAGCAATTGAGAGCTTTGGCTAATTTATAATGAATGAAATTATGAGTACTTCCAAAATCAATTAGGACTATTACCTTTTTATTTTTGATATATCCTTCGATCTTGAGGGTTTGAGGAGTGCTAATTCCAGCCAATGTGCTACACGATATCATGGGATTGAACTCTTTAGATGAAATTGCTTCTACATTTTCATCTTGAGATGGTTCTTGTTCGTGCTCTTCTTCCTCTTCACAATCTATGTAGAATAATTTCTTCTCACCAAACTTATGTTCCTTACTATACTTTCTATCACAATTAAAGAATAAACCTTTTTATTTTCTTTCCTCTAATTGTTGAGGTGTCAACCTTGTAGGTTGAGGTGTTTTAGAAGGAGCAATATTCTCTCTATAGCTGTTAGGATTGGTCCTTCTAGTAGCCATAGCCATATTTTTACTTTGAACATTTCTTGCCACCCTAAATGCATTCTCCAATGATTTGGGTTCCTAAAGGAGAACCTCATGTTGAATGTTATTCTTTAAAGTTCCTATGAATACATCAATCAAATGCTCATCTGGAACATATGCTGCCTTTATATTCAATCTTTGGAAGTTCTCAATGTGCTTTATAACTGAACCCTTTTTCTTGAGATTTATAGATTGGATAAAGAAGGTATTGCTCCTTGTATTCTCATAGTGTGCTATCATTTCTTCCATGAAAATTGTCCAAGTGATGAGTGATTTGTGAGAACAAAGCCTTAGATACCATACAAATTGATTGGGTTCTAAATATAAGAAGAAATTCATACCTTTTGTGTATGTGGCACATTATGTAGATCAAATAATTGCTCCATCTGAAGTACCCATGTGATTGGGTCCTTGCAATCAAACTTCCTCATATTGATCTTAGGAACATGGTTGGTCTTCAACCCAAAGTTGGATTTTCTCCATTCTTGATTCACCATCCTTGTTTCCTCATCATGATTTTCATGGGATACATTTTCACTTTCAGGTGTCCTCTCTATTAGGAAATTTTTTAATCCTTCCATGATATCCCCTTTTAAACCCTCCATCATCTCTTGTAGTTCATCTTTTGTTACTGTCTTCTTTTGTAAATCATTTATGTCCCTACACATTTATTCACCTTCATCAAGATTCCATGTAGGATTTTCTGGAGGCTTATTTGGTGTAGAAGTTCCCTTTTTGTGTGGCATGTTGGCCAAGTATCACTTTTGAACCTTGATTTTGAGGTTCTTCTGCTAGACAATCTTTCTTCTGCTGTATCTCTAAAGTTTCGGCCCTTCTGGGTATGAAACTTTATTTTTTGTAGTTCTCTAATATTTATTCTCTACAATTCCATAGGTCTTATCAAAATTGGATGTGCTAAGTGGAATTTATGGTAACTTCCCCACAACTTGCTAATTTTTTGCCTTTCCAAGAGATCTCACTTGTATAGCATGCCTCACATAAAATAATTGATATAAAATTTTGAAACTCATACCAGAAATACTAAAGGTTGTCCACTATCGAGTGCAACAAGTCTCACTCAATTTGGATAATCTAGGAAGAAATTATTATTGTTTTACCTGGAACACCTTCTTGAGACTAGTCAATAGGGCTAGTCAGATACCCTATCTTTCACAGGGTGTATCTACAAATGTCATATGACCCAGAAGCTGAAATTTTTACCACATATACCTTACTAATTTATGTGAATATACTCTATATTTCAAGGTCTAAAACATTACAACAAATGTTTTATAGTAAAAATTCCACAATGACCCAATTCAGGATGATTCCAGAACCCTATCTTGCATAGGCTGGATCCCCAAATGTATAAGGCCTCAAGAGATGAAATTTTAACCCAATTGATCCACATAATAAATATCCTCCAAGTCATTCCTTCTGAAATGTTGTATAAAACAATCTATAGAAAAAATTCCAAGGTGTCTCAGATGTAGCAGTGAAACCCCAAGACCTTGAGCTCTGATACCATATGTTAAGAACTAAATATCAATATAGCATACAAAAACCTCAGAATAAGTAATCAATGCCTTGAAAAAGATATAAATTCAGATAATAAGCCTCTTCAAGAGGGAAAACTCCTTATGCCCACATAAATGTACAATTACAAGATGATTCCAAATGAAAATGTCTCCTTGGTATATATAGGAGACTAGGAGGTATAATTACAACTACCGGACTAAAGCTGACATAAATAAAATAACATTACTAATGTAATATGCCCCAATTAGAGGGTAATGAGCCATTATTTAGGGCTTAACAATTACAGTGGTATAATATCTTTAGTCTTTCCAACCTATGACTAAAGACGATGAGTGGAGCAGAGGACCCAAGGGTCTGTGAGAACATAGGTGACGAATATTTCACTTACAACAGATGAAAGGAGGGAAGATCTAGAGCTAATTCCCCCCCTTTTCCTCCTAGCTCAGAGGAAGAGGAAGAGACACATAGTTAAGCAGAGAGAAGGGTAGAGCGTGAGGCTAAGCATGAGGTAGAGAGGATGTTAAAAGATATATATGAGAGACCAGAGGGTAGTGTTAAGGCCCCCGTGGAACTAGAGGTAACCTTCATGTAGGTACTCAATAATATGGTATTCAATCAACATGCGATGACTCAATATTTGGCATATATGGCTAATAAGTTGGCTATAGTAGGCACACAAGCCCCACATGCAGTGCAACTCAAGGGAATATAGTAGACCCTAGTCACCTATTCAAACATAGACCTCTTTGAGTAGGATTGTTGGCACAGGGGAATACCTAGGGTTCAGCTCCAAGAGCGCACCAACAAGCCCTAACTACTGGCCCTTTCGGCTCCACCTGCGAAGCAGATGAAGTCTCACCCAAGCAACTATGGGGGGGTTGTAGGACAAAGATGTCTACAACCAAGGGAAATTTCAAGTGGATCTAATAATAGAACAATACAACATGCATATATCACTTACCAACTTAGATCTACTTTGCACAATTATAGATATTATCTAACAAATCCATGCAATAACAATATATCAATGACAAAGAACAAAGCAACAATCATACTCAACATAAGATATATGTGGTTCACCCTCTCTCTAGGGATACGTCCACAGAACTGTGATTTATAATGTATTAAGATGAAGCATACAGTTCTGATCTGCGCTCTTAGCTAGCATATCCTCTCTCTTCTTCTCTCGATCTCTTCCCTTCTTGCGCACCCAGCTGCAGAACTTGATCTTCACACCCAGTTGAATATATTACAACACCAGAAGGATCTTCCTCGTAGCACTTCTCTCTCTCACAGTACTCCTTACTCAATAATAATAAAAATCACAGTCCCAACAATTTTCTTAACAACCCAACCCATATCCTCTTGACATTTATTTATACTTTACAATAGCTCACCAACATCCTTAGGATGAATCCTAACTGTCAAAACCCTAGATACCAAAACCCTAGGTGTCTAAAACCCTAGGTCAACTTGATCCGCATTTTTAGGGCTTCGCCAACCTATCTTTCTTTCCTTATCGCTCGATTCTCCAAAGCATCTAACAATGGATTTTTCCACTTGCTGAGTCATCCATGGTCCTTCTTCCTTTTTGACCTATCATCCTCGATCTCCTTGTCCAATGGCTTTCTTTATCGGGCTTCTCTCTGTCTTTTCTGCTCTTTTTCTCACGTCAAACCAATAACAGTCACTGTGTCTTCTGTGAAGTTCTCATTTTTCCTCTTCTCCCTTGTTCTTTGCTTTCTTCCTTAACCAAGGGCCAATAGGCCCCCAACGCTCACCTATGACTCACCCCGAGGCACTTTTTATTTGACTCTTTTGTTTTACTTCGACTTTAGGCTACGTAGTGTAGCCTTTGATTTCTACTCTATGTCTCCTCTCCTTCCCTGTGCAGACTATCTTTTCTATGTCTGGTATCTAGTTTAAACTGCACCTAGTACCTACACCCTTTTTCTTATTCTTTTACTTAGAGTTGCGAGGAATATGGTTGTCATAGTGCAATTTCAGCCGGCTCCCATTCACTAATCCTTCCTTCCATTCTCCCTTCAAAGTCTTCAACTATGCATCTCCTCCTTTGGTAACATAGGCGATCTCATATGGCCTGAGCCAATGCATTCTGAACTTCCCAGGATGTTTGATGAACTTGTTGTCATATACCAGTACTAGATCACCTTGCTTGAATGTCTTCTTCTTGATGTGCCTGTCATGATAGACCATCTCTCTTTCTTTTTGTACATGCTGGTGGAATCCTGCAATAAATCTATCTTCTTCTAATTCGACCAACTGTGCAAGCCTCTCTTGCATAGTTCCAGTGTCATCCATATCTGTAAAGGCAACAATTCTTAGGCTTGGTACCAAATATTCCATTGGCACAATGACTTCGAGACCATAAACCAACTTGAAGGGGGTCTGCATTATTAACTTCTTGCAAGTGGTTCTATAGGCCCAAAGTAGTGTTGGTACTCTTAAATCCCAGTCATCCCTCTTTACACTGTAGATCTTCATCAACATTGTTTCCAAGATCTTGTTGAATGCTTCCACTATCCCATTTTCTTATGGATGGAAGTGTGTGCTCTTCTGATGGTGGACTGCAAATTCCTCAGTCAAGGATTCAACAGTTTTATTTATGAAATGTGAGCCCTAATCACTCTTAAGGATCTTTGGGCATCCAAACCTGGTTATGATTTCATTAAATATGAAGCGCGCAGTTGTAGTTGCACTATAGTCCTTGACTTCTCTTGATTTGGCCCATCTGGTCAAGTATTAGGTTGTTGTAATTATGTATCTTTCTCCTATGTGCTTTCCTGGTGGGTTTATATGTCCCACGAAGTCAATGGACCATTTCTCAAATGTTTGTAGGGTCAGTTGTGGTGCTAGTGTAATTTCATCTCTTTTATATGGTTTCTTAAATCTTTGTCATACATCTCAGGCTCTGTAATAGTCTTTAGCATCTCTGTGTAAGGTAGGCCACCAAAGGCCATCTCTAAGCACCTTCTGCGTAGTTTCTTTCCCTATGTAATGTCCTTTTGTGATGCCTTCATGAGATTCCACAAGGATCATCGGTCATTCTGCCTCCATAACACATCTTCTCAATATCTCATCAGGTCCCATATTGTATAGCTATCCAACTATAAGTGAAAATTTGGTAGTGTGCACTACTAGTTGTTTCTTCGGAGGGATTGTATACTCACTAGGTGCCATTCCTGTTGACAGAAACTGGACTATATCTGTGAAGTGGTCATAAATATTTGTAATGGACAATAACTGTGCATCTGATAATGTATCATCCAAACTAGTTGTCTCTTCTCCATGTTCCAACCTCGACAAGTGGTCAGGACCTTTGTTTATTCTTCCTGGTTTTGCTATAATCTCAAAATAATATTCCTGAAAGAGAAGAATCCATCTTCAGATTCTTACCCCCAACACTGGTTTTTTGACTAGGTATTTGAGCGTAGAGTGATCAGTAACCATTTTAAAGTGCCCTCCCAACAAGTAGTAGTAGAATTTCTGTAGTGCATACACCATGGCTAACCCTTCTCACTCAGTAGTGGTGTAGTTGACCTCTATTGTTTATAGCTTCCTGCTAGCAAAAGCTAACGGGTGGTCGATGTCTCATGTTCCCGATTGTGCTAACACAACTCCCAATGCAATAGAAGACACATCAACATGTACATGAAACTCCTTGCTCCAATCTAGGAAAACTAGAATGGGCACAGTGACCATCTTTTGTTTCAGTGTGTTGAAGCTCTGTTGGCATTATTTTGTCCAGCTAAATTGATAGTCTTTCTTCAGAAGCTTCTCCATGGGTGTTGTAATCTGGGCATATCCCTTAATGAACATCCTATAATACCCAATATGTCCTAGCACAGTGCGCAACTATTTGACTGAAGTAGGAGGTGGCAGATTAACTATAATGGAAATTTAGAGGGGTCTACCAGCAATCCCTGCTTCCATACAATATGGCCTAACAACACTCTAAATGGTGTGAAGAATATGCATTTCTTTAGATTCAATTAAATTTGACACTGCCTGCTTTTATCCAACATTAGTCTTAGACATTCAATATGATTTTTCAATAAACTAAAAACAGTCAAACCATCAAAATATGCTTCTATAAATTTATGCAAGAACTCCTTGAATGATTCGACCACCACCCTGGAGAATATGGCTAGGGAATTATTCAATCCAAATGGCATTAATGTATACTGATAGGACCCCCATTTTGTTGCAAATGTGGTCTTGTGGCGATCTTCCTTGGCAATCCAAATCTAATGGTATCCTGAAAATCCATCTATAAAAGAATATACTTTCTGGCCTCCCACATTATCTAATACTTCATTAGTGAATGGTGTAGGGAAGGGGTCATGCAAACAACCATCATTCATCTTCTTGAGATCTACATAGATCCTAATCTCTTCTATCTTTTTTTCCTATACCACCATAGGGATGATCCACTCTTATTCTTCGATAGGTTCTATAATCCCTGTTTCCATCATTATGTCGAGCTCAATCTTCACTTTCTCCTTATATTTAGGGTTCAATTTGTAGGGTCTATGTTTGACTAGTCTTTCATATGGTTTCAAAGGTATCCTCATCTCTCCCATAGGCCCTTTAATTCCCTTCATATCAGTGAAGTTGGTTGGAAACAAGTCTTGATATTCATCCACTAATTTTGTAATCTTGTCGATGGTGGAAGCATCCCAATAATCTCCAACATTAGCAAGCTTTGGGGTTTGTTTCGGTTCCAATATTGACCTTCTTAATATTGATTGGATGTCTAATGAATGGTAACTTGACTCATGGTCCTTCCACATCTCTCTGGATTTTTGTTTCTACAATGTTCACCTTCCTCGGATCATCGTCTTCATAAGCATTGATGTTGTAACAACCTTGTAGTTTATGGAGAGGCCCAGTCCATTCGTCCTCTTCTTGTTCCAAAGGAAGCATAGATGCCTCCTCAAATACGTTTTGTCTCACAATCTATAATGCTTGATCTACTGAAGGATATTGACTTTCAAATAACAAAGTGGTTACAAAATTATGAGTCATACCTTCCCAATCTGTAGTGATGAGGCACAACTCTACTTGAAGGTACCATTTGATAGGTGTCGTGTCCAGTGTGTTATTGAATTTGTGTACCCACTATTCTTGAGGAATGTTGCTCCAGTTTTCCTTACAACTTCTCACATGGTCCTTTGGGCAGCTTCGACCTATGTATCGAACTTCGCAGCCTTCTACTTGTGCCAAGAACCATGCTGTCATCAAGGTACGACATTGTATCCAGTCTATAATATTTATTTTGTGTGTCCCCCACCATCTTGTTGGGGTTGCATTTAGGGCCTCATCCATTGCCAACAATCTTTGTTGCATTGGTACACTTTCTTCAAAGTCCGACAAGAAGGTTTCTAAAGGATTCAGACCATCAAAGGTGGGTAGGTTACTTATTGTTGTGTTGATCCAACAAACTTCTATGGTTAATCTAGCACATCTTCTTGTAGATACCTCATACATTTTATTCTACCAGTTCTCCAGTGATTCATCTTAGTCTGATGAACTTGCGTTGTCACTTCGCCAACTTAGGCTGCCATCGGTTGTAGGATTAATTTAATCATGCTCTCTGGCTGTTAATTTGTATATGTTTTATAGTTCATATGCGCGGTCTTCCTCTCTGATGGGTTCTATGTATCGATGACCTTCATCTGGATCTAAAGGTGCAATGACCCTAAGGCCATCTCTTTCAAATGTCATTCATCTTTTCTTTAAATCAATGAGAATGGAATTATTGAAAGCCCAATTAATTCCTAACAATGCAGGGTAAGGGAAGTTGTCATCAACTATCTCATTTACCTCAAAATATGCAAATTTTCTTACTCTGTCAATGTCCACAGGGACATGTTCCAATTTGCCAAAGGGGCTTACAGCCTGTTGATTAGCCATCCTAAGCCTAATAGGGGAATAGATAAGCTTATGTTTTCCCATCAATTACCAAGTTTGCTTCGTCATGACATTAACCTCCAACCCTAAGTCGAGGACCACATAGTCTATATCATATTCTCCTATTTGAGCATTCAAGTGTAATTCCTCATTTGTCCTTCTCTTTCTAATGATTTGGTGTACTTCCCTATTGAGTATGGGGTCAGTATTTCCTAACTCAAACTATCTGATTAAATTCTGTAGTTCTTGGACAACGCCCTCATCCTAAATCAACTTAATGCAAGTATATAGAAATTCCATGAGATTGCTTACCTCTTTTCCTTCTCTTGGAGAAGTAGGCTGATAAAATGCCTGAGGCATTCCATATTCTCTTACTTTTGGTCGTTTCTTTGATGAAGAACCTTGGTATCCTTTGAACTCTTTTATTTCCTCCTCAAATATTTTCCTTCTTTACATCAAAGGTTTGGGTCTTCTCTACAGATTTCTTGATTCTTGAATCTTTTGTAGTCTTCCCTTGGTTCATTCTGTCATCTCCTGTAACAACGCCCATTCTAGTAATAACAATGACTCTAGGGTCTTCTCTGCAAGGTTCATCATATTTCAGTGGCACTTGCGGGTTTTTCTGAGGTCCTCGTTTCTCTTGAAGTTTAGCTAGCAATGTTGGACATTCTTCAATAACATGCTCGAAGGAGTTGTAATAGCTTCAAGTAGTGAAAGGGTTCTAATAGTCCCTTAACAATTGTCCTCACTGTGCACAGTTATAACAGATGATCTATCCTTGGCCTCGACCCATACCTCCTCCTCTTCCTCGTCCTCTGAATCCATTGTGAGGATCGAAGTTTCCTCTCCCAGGGGAGTTGTACTACAAATTTGTGGGTGTCTGAACATATTTTTCATGTAATAGAACTCACAAGGGCGATGTTTGTTTCGTCATACTTCGCACTAGGGTCAAGTAACTTGCTTCAAAGGGCTCGGAGCTCTAGAGGCCAAGTATTCATGGAATAGGGGAAAATGTTCCTTGTCATGGAATTACGATCTRCATATGACACACCAGATGTATTCTCTTTTACCTTTTCCCTTGTCTTTATTCATATCTTCGACCCGCGGAGACAAACTAGTTAGTTGGCTCAAGATCTGAATCATACCTAAGATAGATTCTCCCATAGGGGATGATTCTAAATTCATGGAGATCTCCATCACCTCGACATGCGAAGAAATATTTTGCTGCATCAAAGGGACTCTGATGTGTGGTAACAAGGAAACAATGAACCACTCTTTGTTCTTCTCATCTAAATCTGGAAATTCATTCGACCTGTCAAGGTCTTGTTGGCACAGGGGCAGACCCAGGGTTCAATTCTACAACAACGCACCAACAAAACCCTAACTATCATCCCTTTCGACAAAACTTATGAAGAAAATGAAGTCTCACCTGAGGTAGAGGCAGGGGTGGTTGCAAGACTCAGGTGTCTGCAACCTTAGCTGGGAAATAGATATGTGATTAGATCACTTAGAAATCACTTAGCATAGGTCATTCATCAATATTCCACTTAGATCTCCTTCATTGACATAACATAGCATCACAACATTCACTTAGGTCTAGGTTATTTTAGCACTTATCAACAACAAGACAAATTAGATCTGGTAGACCAAGCCCTTAACATATTCATACACATCAGATTTAGCATTCATATACATCTCTAGAACTAAGCATAACCAAGTCTATTAAATCACATCTAAGCACTTAGCAATACAAAACATCTAAGAATAAGCACAAATAACAACACACAGTATTTACGTGGTTCACCCCCACCCTAGGGATACATCCACCACCTCTTCTTCTTTATTAGCTTCAGTCAATCTGATTACAGCACAAAGATATCAAAATCCTACTCCGCATAGGACAGGATCTTTGCACGCACCTCGCCATATCCTCGTTCCTCGAGTAGATATAGCACATAGCCTCCTTATAATATGTGCACTCAACACATACAACACTTGCACTCAGCTCTGCAAGTCAATCACATAGATCAATTCTATCACTAATCCCTTGGATAATATTCTCCTCTACTTACATCACCTAGATATCTATTTGTACATCACAAAAGTGGGCCTAAGCGTGGGTAAACCCACATGCCGACATCCCTTTCCCATTACATACTCCCAAAAACCAAAAAAGGACCCAAAGTGGGCTGAGATCCAATGATCTCTACTTTGTCTCATGTGCCTCCTTCTAGAGGCCATTGAAGTCCCAAAAATAGTTAAATATGACCAAGTATTCCTCAAAACGTTATCAAGGGCCAACAGACCCCCAACACTCACCTGTGACTTGTCCCGAGTCACTATGGTCTGAGAAATTCCGCCTCGAATGCCTCGATATTGGCTCGAGATGCTTCGACCTATTTTTGTGCCATGGCCTCTTGCTTGATGAACTCCTGGATGAGTGCGTCATTTACTGGTTCATCTAGGCACTACTTTGATGAGATGACAACCTTTTCTATCTTTGTTCCTTGGGTCTCGATCTCTAAAAATAACATGCATGCCTTATCCTACACAGGTTGAAGTTGTTGAGTTACTTCCATTACCTTTCTCTGGATYGTATGGATTTGTTGCTAGCTAGTGCGCTGCTCATGAGACCACTTCATTCTCTCTACAGGTGATAGGGCCTTCAGCTACACCTGTAGATTTTTGGCTTCATGCTTCGCCTCCTAGAGTTGTGAMTCCAATTTATGAAATTCTGGATTCTCGGTTAGGTTCTCATATATCTGTGCACTTCTTCTACTTAACTGTTTGCATTCCTTAGTGAGTGCTTTAATCCTTTCTACTGTGCTTCCGACAGTCATTTATCATTGGTTACGCACTTCTTGTGGGATACTTGGTATGGTGTGAAGCTCTAATTCCACGACTCTTTGCTGAATTTGTTGAATAACTTCAGCAAGCTTCATCACTTGGCATTCTATGGGTTCTTCTTCATTCTTCTCTAATCTAGTCACAGAGAAAAATTCTCTGTTGAATGTTTCTTCAATCCCTATCTTCTTCGCTAGCAGTTTCTCTCTCTCTTTTTGGATCTTCTCTCTATCTTCTTCAAATTTCCCTTGGAGAGTGTCCTTCTCTTGTTGCACAGCTCAACATTGTTTGATGATTTCCTCCTGTTCTTTCTTTAAGTCTTGGGTGGTCTGCGTTTTTTCTTCCTGTGATTTTCGAAGGCGTACTTCGACTGTTTCAACTATCTTGCAGAGTTGAACTGGTTCATCTCCCTCTTTGTTTGTTCCTTCTGGAAGGGGTGCAATGGAGACTGCGCGGCTAGACTGAAGTGCCTGCTGCACTCCTTGGAGCTCGATCTCAATTACATTGTACATTGTCTCTTGCTTAGATTCTTACTTTTCTGCTATCTCTTCTATAGGTTCATTCATAGCTATTATGAGGAAATTTAAGTCATATGGAGTGAGTGTGGTCTGCAGCTTAGTTATGAGTGATTTTGATTTCTTCTAGGAGGAAGGTTCCAGAGCCGAACCCTTCCTCTTCTTTATGATTTCTACTTTTTCTTCTGGTCTTTGTTCGACTTCTTCTAAGTCTTCGCCATCACCTCCTTGATCTGGTGTAATGGAAGCCATCCTCTCAGATAGGCTATCTATATCCTGGACTTCCTCAGCCTTCCTCGTCTTCCTTGTTTTCTTTGTCTTACTAGGCCCTGGCGTATCCTGCATAGCTTCTGGGTTGTTGATGTTGGAAATTTCTGCGGGGTATGCTGAAACAAGGAGGTTTGCTGACCATTCCTTGGTGATCGCCTCCAGGTCTTCTTCTTTCATCTTATAATAATACTGAAGCTACTCCTTGTGCTCATCAGTGCGTGCTGTAATATATATGAAATTGTGGTCCGCATTGAACTTCATTAAAGGTCGAAACCTGTGTAAAGTATTCGAGGTCATGCGAGGCTCAGACTGGATGGCAAGCTTCAACTGGGTGTAGTAGGTATGGAATATGATATTGTATTACCACTGCTTGTTCATATCATTCGAGTACCACAGTGTACTAAACTTCGTGGCCAGTGGTTCAAAGGGGTCGATGTCCGGGAAGGTTGCACCTTCCGGTAGCTCCCATGCAACAAAATATATAAGTATCAAGAACCAGCTAAAATGGAATTCATACCCCTGATCCTGGGCTTCTTTGCAGTCAATCTCTAGTTGATTCACCAGGTAATTTTCCCAGTTCATCTGTAGTCCATATGCGCACTTCCCTGTGAAGTCAACTACAAAGACAGATACTTGTGTGGGTCGATTCTTGCATGCCAACTTCCCTGCAATCAGTTGACAATAAAGGCACACTGTGCCACTTTCAATAGAAGCTACCTTGTAGCCTCACATTCCTTTCTCAAAATCACCATAATATTCTTTGATATTCTAAGAAAGTGCATAATCCATGGTCTTTCCAGGATAGTAATCATGGGGATCAGGGCCCTTCATGCTAATCCCGATGATCCGATTGATTTGCGTTAGATCAACTGTTATGCGATGGTTTAACCATAAGTATCCTTCATGGTAACTCGCCAACAACAGTTTCACACAATAATTCACCTCCTAATGTCTTCTGAAGTGCGGTATCTTCATAATGTTGAGTAGAGCGGACTATGCGAGGTTCATCGTCCATTATTGAGGGACAATCTTTGAATTCTTTCCCTTAGTTCTGGTTACGTACTTCTATGGGGAAAGTATGTTGTAAAATTTATGATCCCCTAGGTTGAAGTCTCTAAACTTCAATGTTGTGACCTTCTCTTGATCTACGCAGACTGCGCATACCCCTTTTGGCAGGTACGCAATGACTAGAGTGTACTCAAAGTCTCTAGGCACACTGTCTCTATTGATCGCACCGCTCAGAGGTGGTATGTAAGCAGGTAGAATTGATGGAACCAACTTCACATTGGCCATATCGTCGTTATGTTTGGTTCTTCTTTCTACGTCGGCTTGGGATGTTCCTGCTCGAGCAGTCAACGAGGAGGCTTGCACTCCTCTCGTTGATGATGTTGGTAAACTTGTAGACAATCCTCTCTCTGACATGACTCTTTCATCTCTTAGGCTAGCGAGTACCTCTCTTATAGATTCTTTAGTTGTGCTAAATTCGTCAGACATATATGCTCAGGATCAATATCTTCGGTTCTCAAAGTAACGCAGGTATTGTAATAGGGTAGAGAGTAAGAGTGAAGTAATCACTATTCACAATTCGTGTAGTCTGCGGACTCAAATTCACAATTAGAAAAAGTGTCTTCCATGCATGGCACGATGGAATAAGTAAGTAACTCTGTAAGGGATCATTTGTAACATATATGGGGCCTCATTAACTCTTGTTCTATCCATTATGGTGCGGTCTAATGGTTTGGGGATGAGCCATCAATGCTTTTCGATCCATTCAGAGAGACAGTCAAATGGGTATATCAGCTTGCAACGTCTATATTGCTTCACCATGGCGAAGTGACCCATGTCGTTGTTTTGATATCCTGACGAAGCTCCAATTTTACAAGTTTTCTTTCTGAGAGGTTCCCTCTGGAACCCTCTCTAGCCTATCGATCTTAGCTCACTTTTTACTTAGCTTCCTAGCCTTCTTCCCCATGAGCTTTGTCTCGGTAGTTCTTTTCCCATTCTGATTTTCCTTGGGCATAGTCACTTCGCACTGCTGAGGTTCTCTCCCAAGACTCAAGGGTACTACTTCATCTATATCTGATATATATACTCCAATCTTCTATGAGTCCCCTAATGCTTTTTCATCTTTGACATTTGGGCTTCTAGTGTCAAATAGATTTGATTTGTTCTCATGTTCTTCAATCAACTGCGCGATCCTTCTGGTCATGAAATATTTTAGCTCTTGTCTCTATTGTTCTAAAAAAAATTCTTCTTCCTTCTTCCTGGCTTGATCTCTTTCAATCCAAGATTGTCCAAGTAACATAGTAAATGGGGCATTGTCCTCAATAAATTTGATAATCTCAAAATCTTCCTTTGTCGAAGTTCCATTGATGTTCATAGATATCTGAGTGAGCCTTCCACATAGGTTTACCAGTTCCCCTCTGAATAACCCTATTCTGCTTAGTGAAGGGATCATAGAAGGCCTTCCTATAGCTTCCCAAGTTCTCTCTGTCATAACATTCACATGTGTTTCCTCATCCAGAACATAGTCAATGTTGAAGTCTCCTATTCTTACCTCGATGCATTCTTTTTCATTAAAGACCTCTGATAATCTAACATGTCTATGGTCATTCAAGGTGTCTTTCATCTGTAGTAATATCTTTTCTGATTCTCTTTGGGGTTCTACTATTTATGGATCTGCCTTAGGGTTTTCTTCATTCAGATTCATGCCTTCAATCTTAGCAATCATTCTAGGGTAATCCAATACTTCGTGGTCCAAGTCTTTGCAATAGAGACAACTAGATCTCCCACTAGGGCATTCCTTAGCAAGATGTCCCAGTCTTCTACAAATGTAACATAGGTTTAATCCTCTCTTTCTCTTAAATGATCCCCAAATTCTCTTATATGGTGCACTATGATCATGGTAGCTAGTCTGCAAAAAATTCTTTCTAGGGTCCTGCATCCATTGGTCAGTCCAAACATTCTTTCTATACATAGGTATAACATATCTATCATTATTCTTATCAGATCTACTCATATCAAAATTTATTTCATCTATTAATGCCCTAGTTTTCAATCTATGACAAAATCTATCAAACATACCTAGATCCATACTCCAGAAACAAAAAATTTCACTTATCTTACCTCTATAGGGCACAAAGCTTTCAGATCTAAGAAATTTTAACTATTCTTACCTTTATCAGAGAACTAAGCTTATAGATCTTACATATTTCTGTAGATCTGACCTTTTTTCTTTAGAAACTTCCACTTTTATTTTCTTAGAGCACAAAACGTTCAGATCTCGCTTCTTTTCTTCAGATCTGGCCTTCTCTTTTCAGCAGAGAGCTTTTCAGATCAAGTAAAATACTACACACTAGGGCACAGATCCACGCATAGATATTCCATAGATTCAACATGAGTCTTTGCATAAAGCTTCTTCTCCCTTAGTTCCCAACAATCACAGTTTCGGTCCCGACAACAAAACCATTTGTTGGCACAGGGGCAGACTCGGGGTTCAATGCTACAAACGTGCACCAACAAAACCCTAACTACCCACCCTTTCGGCAACACCTGCGAAGCAGATGAAGTCTCACCGAAGGTAGACACAGGGATGGTTGCAAGACTCAGGTGTCTGCAACCCTAGCTGGGACACAAATCTGTGATTATATCTCTTACAAATCACTTAGCATAGGTCATTCATCAATATTCCACTTAGATCTACTTCACCGATATATCAAAGCATCGTAGAATTCACTTAGGTCTAGGTTATTTTAGCACTTAGAAACAACAAGATAGATCATATCTGGTAGACCAAGCACTTAGCATATTCATACATATTGGATTTAGCATTCATATACATCTCTATCACTAAGCATAAGAAATTCTATTTAATCACATCTAAGCACTTATCAATACAACACATCTAAGAATGAGCACAAAGAACAACACATAGTATTTATGTGGTTCACCCCCACCTTGGGGCTACGTCCACCAACACTTATTCTTTATTAGCTTCAGTCAATCCGATTACAGGACAAAGCTATCAAAATCCTACTCCCAATAGGATAGGATATCTGCATGCACCTCACCTCGTCAGATCCTCCTTCCTTGAGTAGATCTAGCACAGAGCCTCCTTACAATTTGTGCACTTAGCACTTACAACACTTGCACCGAGCTCTGCATGTCAATCACATAGATCAATTCTAGCACTAAGATCTTGGCTAATCTTGTCCTCTACTTACATCACCTAGATATCTATTTATACATTAAAAAAGTGGGCCTAAGCATGGGTAAACTCACGGGCCAACATCCCTTTCCCATTACATATTCCCAAAAACCCAAAAAGGACCCAAAGTGGTTTGAGATCCGATCATATCTGCTTCATCTCCTATTCCTCCTTTGATAGGTTTTCGAAGTCCCAAAAACGGTCAAATATTACCAAGTATTCCTCAAAACTTGTTCAAGGGCCAAAAGGTCTTGAATCTCTGGTCGAATTGCCAGACAGGTTCGGCTATCTTATTCTTGATCTCTTTCATCTATGTAACACATTACGACTCTGACTTGGGTTTCTTGAACTCAAAAATCAATGCATTCTTGATCTCGTTCGATGGCTTAGGCTATACATGTCCTTGGACAAGCTTCATGTACTAGACTAGTGCATGATCTCGAAGGGTAGTACTAAATGGGGTTCTTTACTAGCTTTGTTGGTGACATTTTTAATATTCTCTACGGCTTCACACAGAAACTAGTGCTGATTAGGATCTTCAGATCCATCTCCCCAAAAGATAGGGAGTCTCATCTCATCTACCATAGATCTTCCTAGGTTTCATGTCTGAGTACATGGTGGACTACTAGTAATAGTTCTTTGAATGATCTGGTAACTCTGATTACTCTGATTGCTTAATTTTGTTGAACCAACATCAGTATTGATAGTACTTACTTTGATAGTATACGCAGTTCCTGAGGTTTCTGGCTTTTCCCGATGAAGTTCTTCAGCTTCCTCTTCCTCTTCCCTAGCGGGTTTTGAATGCTCTTCATCCATCATATCTACCTCTTCTCCACTGTAGAAACCCTCATCCCCATAGTTCTTCTTGAACAGGTTTGGATGATGAACTTCTCTAAACACTCTCCCACTACGTGTATGTCCAAACTCTGTGTCACTATCACTGTCTGAATTCCTGAACATTAGCCTTTTTAAGTCCGATCAATCTATTGTATCTTCAAGATGTTCTTCTCCTGCAATAGTATCTTGATTCTCAACTTCAGAAAGTGTAAACATTTTCCTCTGGGTCCCTTAAAGAAATATCTCTCAACTTGGCTATATGACTCCACTATGTCAACAACAAACTCGGTGATGTAGCCTCCAATGGTGCTATCAAACCAGTGATCTACTGCTCTTGACATAGCATTGTCAACTCTCTTTACCTTCTTAATCAGTGCCGACATCCAAACTACAGGAGGTCTAGATCTAACCTCAAACTGGGTATATTCCAACCTGGCTAACCACTCATATAGCTCTTGATGGATTCCTCCAAATAATATCTCATGTATATTAGTAAAAATATGTCTCTCCAACCAATCCTCTGTATTAAGATTAGGGTTCTTGTTCTGGGCTTCAGCGAAGTCCATTTCCTACTCCTCTATTCAATTTTTAATCTTTGTATTTCATGGAAACCACCTTGACATTCCCTCACGAAGATTCTAGTCCCGATAATGAAACCATTTGTTGGCACAGGGGCAGACCCATGGTTCATCTCCAAGAGCACACCAACAATACCTAACTTCTATCCCTTTCGGCTACACCTGCAATGTAGATACAGTCTCACTCGAAGTAGCTATGGCGGGGTTGCAGGACATAGATGTCTACAACCAAGGGAAATGTCAAATGGATCTAATACTAGAACAATACAACATGCATATATCACTTATCATCTTAGATCTACTTCTCACAATTATAAATCTGATCTAACATAGCCATGAAATAACAGTATATCAATGACAAAGAATAGAGAAACAATCATACTCGACACTAGATATGTGTGGTTCACCCTCTCTCTAGGGATATGTCCATGGAACTATTCTTTATAATATATTAAGATTAACCATATAGTTCTGATCTGTGCTCTTAGCTAGCAAATCCTCTCTCTTATTCTCTCAATCTCTTCCCTTCTTGCGCACCCAGCTGCATGACTTGATCTTCACACCCAACTGAATATCTTACAATACCAGAAGGCTCTCACTCTTAGCACTTCTCTCTCTCACAATACTCCTTACTCAGTAATAATAACAATCACAGTCCCAACAATTATCTTACCAACCCAACCAAGGTCCTCTTGACCTTTATTTATACTTTACAATATCTCACTGACATCCTTAGGCTGAAGCCTAAGTGTCAAAACCCTAGATACCAAAACCCTAGGTGTCTAAAACCCTAGGTCAATTTGACCCGTGTTTTCAGGGCTTCACCAGCCTGTCTTTCCTTCCTTCTCACGCGGTGCTCCAAATCATCTAACAATGACTTTTTCTGCTTGCTGAGTTTTCCACGGTCCTTCTTCCTTTCCGACCTGTCATCCTCGATCTCCTCGTCCAATGGCTTTCTTTATCAGGCTTTGCTTCGTCTTTTCTTCTCTTTTGCTCACTTCGACCCAGTAACGGTCACCGTGTCTTCCGCGAAGTTCTCATTTTTCCTTTTCTACCTTTTTCTTTTCTTTCTTCCCTAACCAAGGACCAATAAGGATTCCCAGGCTAGACATTGCAGAGTACAAGAGGCAATATGCATCATTGGGCCATGACTTCCATTAGGACATGACCCTAGTCGATTATTGTGGACTCAGACTCAGGAACCACCCCAGAGAGATGTAGAGAGGAGGACAAAAACAATAGTAGGGACATAACATTTATTTTATTCGGAAAGATGGTAAACTCACTATACCTTCTTTTGACATATCGTCCAAATGCATAGCCATAGCTTGGCTACAAAATCTAGACACATACTACAAGCTCGACTAGATGATCGAGACATAAGCCACTGGTTTCTCTACTATACACTTAGAGAGTGAGGGACATGAGTGGTGGCATCATGGACTAGTGACATTGGGACATAGTCACATCACCTCCTATAGGGACTTCACAGAAAGACTCATGGACATGTTCGACATGAGGGATATAGAGATCCATTTTAGGGATCTAGCCCAATTGAGACAAAATGGCACAATGGAAGCATTATGATCCAAATGGATCTCAGTGGCCATCCACCATTTTGAGCCTATGGTTTTGATAAACCATGATATTCACCATTTTGATGGGGAATGGAATGTAATGTCATCTTCATTTGTTAATTATAGACATCATGAAACGATTTCCTAGTGGTCTTATGTACATGCCTACACCATAGTGTTAATTCATTGGATCCCATTAGAAATATGTAGTTAAGCGCGCTTAGGCTAGAGTAGTACTGGGATGGGTGAACACTCAGGACGTCCTAGTGTTTTACATGCCTATGGAATTTTATAAACTTAGTCCAATTTATCCCACATGCATCATGGGAATTGTTCTCCTCTCGCTCTCTCATATATAATTGAGGTGAAGGAGGCCCTTTAAGCATGCAATGGAGTGTGATGTAAAGATCGTTGTGAATGAGGCATAGCGAACATATATTTTCTTTCAAATATCGACTACCCCATTCTGCCAATTTATGTTCTACATTGTTTTTCTATCTTATTCGGTAATAGAAGTTTGGTTTCATTGTAATTATGTGTTCTCTTCTATATTTTTGTGTATTTCATTGTTATATCTTGGCTATTTTTCTATCTTCATGTAATTCTCAAAATAATATGGATCAATGGTATCAGATCAGGATGCTTCATGTCGTTTTTTAGAGAAGGTCCCCGATGAGCTTAGGTTAAAGACAATTGGGTCTTGAGCTAGTTTTTCTTGAAGAAAACTTCTCTCACCATCCCAAGCAACCTCCCATGGAGGAAGAAAAGAATGAATAGAAAGAAGGAGATCATTTCAATATGTTTCTCAAGGAATCTCTCATGCGACAAAGAAACGAGATGATGGAAAACTTCGCTCAGATCCTTCGAAGACTATTGATGGTAGCGACTGAGGCATATTTGATAGGAAGCCATTTCGCAAGTGAGACACCCTTCAAGGTACAAGTCAATTTTGATATCCCATTATTTGAAGGCAAGATAGATACAGATGCTCTAGAAAAATGGTTGAATCTGCTAGAAGGTTATTACCTTATCAAAAAAATTTCCGACAATGAAAATATCACCTCCGCGCTCCTTAAATCCCTTCCACATGTCAGAGATTGGTGGTAAGGTTACTAGGAGAGGTACACCCCATATGAATCTACATTATTTGGCAGAGAACCCACTTAGGAATCCTTTGTATATTCCCTAAAGGAGGAGTTATACCCTTTTGGAAACTATGATGACCAATACATGAGATGGACAACTCAGCATCAGAAAAGAGACCAGACGGTGTCGGAGTACACCAACATCTTTCATACCTTGTGCTCAAATCTAGGTATCAAAGTCTTTGAGTGACACATAGTTTTGAAGTACCATTGTGGTATACAAATGTACATCCAAATGGAGATGTATATCTTGGACATCTCCTCACCAGGAGATGCTTATTGATATGTAGTCAAAATTGAGAAGAAATTCAAGAAGTAGAGTAAGTGGGACAAGCATGGAAAATGAAACTCTAACTCACATAATGAAGGACATAGCAAGGAAGGAAAACCTCAAGAGATCCAGTCCCAGATGCAGGAAAAGAAGGTAATGTGAAGTCTAAGAAAGACACTGGAAAGTGGTCTAAGTTCCAATACATACCTTGGCACAATACTGATGAATGTCTCTCAATACAATCATTGGTGGTCGAGCTCAAAGATAAGGAGTCAAACCCCAACTTGGACCTTAATTCAGAAAATAATAAAAGGAGACAGATCATTGATGTAGAACCCACTGCTATTGTCGCAACTACAACAATCCAACCAAAAGAGGATCGTGAGGAGGGGGAGTGACTCTTCCATTCACAGATTTGGGTGAAGGGGACCCCACTGCATTTTATTGTTGATATAGGAAGACAAAATAACATCATCTCAACAAATGTTGTCAAGCAATTGGATTTGACAACAACACCACATCCACATCCATACAACATCGAGTGGCTTTTCTAGGGTCAATATCTTCGTGTCATCCAAAAGTGTCGATTGTCCTACGACATCAAGCCCTTCAAGGATGAGGTATTGTGTGATGTTTCCCCAGTATAAGTCTATGATATTTTATTAGGCCAACCATATATGTGGAGGGATCACGTTGTTTATGAGTCTCCACCCTGTAGCATCATTGTTACTCTCGGGGGTCAGCTATAGAGGATACCAAAGGTAGTTCTGACTATTGTCCCACCGAAAAAATGCCACAAAGTAATCTCTCATACTGAAAAGTTTAACCTCTTCACAATCTGATTAGAAGGTGAATAGAAGGAAACTGCAACCACTGCAGCCTCAAACCAGGACCTTTATATCTAGTAGAATCAGATCGACAATATTGTAGAAGAGTACCAAGATGTTCTTACTGCACCTACATGGGTGCCTCTACACTACCTAGTCAAGAAAGGTTATAATATAACCCTTCATACTCCTCATGTTGCATCTTCATCGACAGATTCCTCCCACACTCAAGTAGATCATGAAACTAGATTGGTTGAACAGATCCAACCCCTCCAACAACAGGTTCATGAAAACCTTCAACAAGCTAAAAAGGACAACTTCTTCAGCAAGGAAAGCAACACACCAAGCTTCAGATTTAGAAGAAGTATCCCCATCTCCCATGGGAACTTGATACAATGGATACCATTTATTCCTAATGGGGGAGGAATGATCCAAATGGATCTTGGTGGCTTTTGGTGCAATTATATGCATAATATATTACCAAACATAAATTATCAACCAAGATTCATAATCAATAGAGTTGATGCACTATATGTGTCGATAACAGATAGGTTCCTACATCTTTTTAGTATATATTATATAAGAAAGATATTTGGAAACCAACACACTTTTAAAAATAAAAATCTTCACACAATTCGAAAGTTGGAAAGCAAAACTCATAAACAAACAAAAACTCTTTCTCGAGTGATGGACTAGTTCATTGATGGCTCAAGAAAATAAAATATGAACTTTGATTCTATCTCTTGGAGAAACTAAAATAACAAGTGGGATGCTCCATTAAATCTCATGTATGGTGAAATATGGAGATCCAACTGTTTTTGCATTACCATACTTTGCAACAAATTCAAATAGTGAAATCAAACAAAATAACATGAAATCAAAATAAAAAATACATGAAATGAAAATCTACACTAACAATTTACAATAAGATTACCAAGATGGATCGACGGCCCTTGCTGATGCCAACATGGAATCTTTTATATCAACAGATGCTAAATTCTACGAGACACAAGATCACTGAATTTGAACTTGCATTAATCTTCAACAAGTAGGTTTACAAAAAGAGTCTCTTAATAAATCAAATCTACATCATAACAATTCTCCTTTCGAGAACCAATCTTACATCATAATAATTCTCCCCCCCTCCTCATGAAGAGAGGGAATTCTCTTTTATACATGAGAGATTTGAAAAGAAGATAAAGATCTCATAATTACAGATCCACTTTTCTCTCAACCAATTTCCCATTATTACAAAATATTATCCCTTCAAATCCTCACACATATCTCTCATATATCTTGGATAAGATATGACAACCAAATCTCCATGATCTTCTCCTTGGAATAGGCTTGAATTATCTCTTCAAATCTTGAAATGGTTGAGGAAGTATTAGAGAAGTCTTTTTGAATTAATCCTTCACATATTCCTACACATGATAAAGATAACACATTTTTGAGATATATATGAAAACATGTCAATTTTCTAATATTTAATCACAAATTCCCTTTTAATACTAAAATAAATAATTTGGAAAATAATAAGGTTAAACCCATATTTAACTATGAAAATGGTATCATGAAAGGTTAATGGGGAAATGAAATGTGAAGACTGATGAAGGGAAAGGTGGATGAAAATACAACATTTATGAGTCCCAACATACCCCCCAACTGAACTTGTTGCATGTCTGCATGCAACTGTGCATGGATCTTCTCAATAAATTTTGGCATCTGAATTTTGGCTTTGAGTGATGATAATGAATATTTCCAAGATGGGATTTACATGAGTAACAAATGACATTTTCTTATGGTTGGTTCTTGTGTGACTACCATGAATATAAAAAAATTTGGTTCTTTTGTAAACAACATTCATTTCGTTATTTGTTCTCTTTCTCTTATGATAACAAAATGTTGGTTCTTGTGTAAACAACATTCATTTCATTATTTGTTCTCTTGTTGTTATGATAATAATTTACCCATTTACTTGTTGGAATAAGAAAACATCACTGAGTATAAGAAAGTCCTTTTGCATATTTCTGAATCATGCCAATATGTATATCAATGCTTTATGAAACAAAGTGCAACAGATAACGTTGGAAAAAAAATGTTGGTAGATGGTAAATGAGACGAAAAATGGAATAATGATAGTGGAAAAATGGAGTGATGATAGCGAATATAGTTCCCCCCCACCAACTGAATTAGTTGCATGTCCTCATGCAACGTGGTCTGAGTCATAGAAGTGAAAAGGAATAGGAGCATGGTGAATGATTTTTCCAAATTATTCATTCTAGCATGTAAGGAATTGCATGATTAAAGAGTAGAAAACAACATACCTCCACTTACCCAAAATGTTGATGAATTATGCAATAGGAATATGGTTGATATGGCTGTTGGAGCATGGAAGATATCACTGTTGCAGGATCATGTGAAAGGTGACTGCTTTCATTATTGGATCAAAGAATGTGAAGTGGAGGAATCTAAACTGCTACTGATGAATCATGGAAAAGAAGAAGTATGCAAGTGGAACTGTAGTACTCTCATATAGCTGAAGTCATGTTGTTGTAACTGCTGAGGAGTCATGGAAAATTGTATAGTATTCACACGTTGCTAAACCCGATGGTACAATTCTAGTCATGCAAATGAATGTGTTGATGTCGAGCATGAAGAGAAGTCATTAGATTACCGACCATTGATGAATGTCATTAACCAATGCAAGGAAAACTCACCATTGATGTCAATGAGTGCCAAGGTACCCGAGTACATCTTGTGAAGTGTGAATGAATGAGATGATGTCGAGCCACTTGCAAGATCTGACGATCAAGGGAAATTGATGTATTCCCATGATTTTCAGTGAGAGAACTTTCCATTAAGGAATTCAAGCCTCCATGTACTCAAAGGAACTCTAGTCTATATCCCAGATAAGGTGCTAAGGTCAATGGGTAAAGACTTGTTGAAAGGTGGGACTTAAGGAATCCCACATCAGTCAACCCAAGTTATGATAAAAATATCGGTAGGACTATAGGAAAGATCTTGGTAGAAACAATGTTTATGGAAAGGAAATGTAGTCATGGAAAGGAAGATAGATAGCTTTATTGACAAGGAAAAATGAGCAAGAAAAGATAAAGATATGTATGTGACTCGGAGAGATAGGCATGTGCTAAGTCATGAAGGATAAGGCGATGGAAAGTGGACTTCAAGACATGGATGACGAATAATCTTGGAAGGAGAAAGGTAAATGATCATGTCACGTCGTAATTGGTTTTATGAAAGATGGCGGTGTAGCGGCAAATGTCATGGCATGTGTAATGAAAAATTTATCTCCTTCAAGCTTTTAATAAAGAATTTTTTTCTGAAAATTTTTGCAATTCTTAAAAATCACTGTGTCATGGAATGCGAGCATATTGATTCCTGCAATCAAACTTAGTACTAATTGATCTGAAAATGATAAAGGCTTGTATTCTTGAAAATATTTGCAAGTTTTAAAAAAAGTGTTCTTATGCAAAAGGATCAATTTGCAAACACAATTTTTTTATAGAAATTACACATTCAAGATGCAGATAATAAGTAGCAAATAACAATGAACAGTAAACACATAACACAACAAATGATAAAGGAGTTCACCCCTCTCTTGGACTACATCTCCTGGTCCAGCTTCCAATGGATCTTTTATATTATTTTCTCAAAGTACTAAAATATGTGCTTTACATTGCTCAAAATGCAAAATAGATGGATCCAATGGCTTCAGAACGTCCAAAAACACCTAGCTGGGCTTTTTTGGCACCTGATTTGGCCAAAAATTGAAGAAGATAGGCTTCCTGGAAGTTCCCCTTCAAACTTGTTGTCTCTGGATCACCAAATTGCACCTCTGTGTGTCCCACCTAGCTCACGTGCTCATTTTTGTGCTAAAACCTAGCACCAGGAGCATAACTTAAAAACCACAGAAACTGTAGGACGGTTAGGGAACCTAGCCCCTAACCACCAAACCATTGGGTGTATGGCCCCATTGGGTGTATGGCCATGTGACCATGGATAGAAAAGGGCTAAGTTTAAAACTTCAAGTCATATGGTAAAGCCCATGTGTCCAGGCACGCGGGCTTTTAATTTGTTTGAAACGCGTGCACGTGCAGTCAAGGTCATATGGAACTCCATGTGACTGGGGGCTGGGGCTTAGCCCCAGCCCGGACCATGCCCAAAACAAAACTCAATTCAATTCAAATAAATTTTTAACCATATAGTAGTTAAGAACTAATGGTGGGCATGCTGGTTGGGCGGCCCTTCCCAAAGCTCTTCCCCTGCCTGGAGGTCATGGGGTCGAGTCTTGCCGACTACACAAATTTTAACCATTGCCCAGGTGACACGTGGCAGCCCTTGCTTGGGCCACTTGTCACCAATCCATTCGCCACAAATATTCCACATGCCAATAAATGATTCGACCATCTGCAAGATACCAGATATATAAAATATGAAGAACAAAAATAAAATGCTAGAAATGGCAAAATAACAGTAAAATATCCAGCATAATCTTCACAATACACAAAAATGATATACGAAATAGCAATAGAAAAGAACTTTGATTCAGAAAGAAATGTTCACATGCCTCTTTGAGGGGGCAACCTCCAGTCAAGAAGCGCTCTATTATAATAATCTCCAAGCTAGGGTTTTCATACCCTCAACCCTTATTTATACTAAATATGTCTATTAAGAGAAGCATCTAGAGGAAGATCCTTCTAGAAGCGGAAGCTTCTATTAGGTCTTCTTACATCTGCCTTATTCTATTTTATT
>ML781143.1:294063-336654 GCA_009831015.1 Picea engelmannii | reverse complement strand
TTTTTTTATAAGTATTTAAAATCAGTGTTATTTAACTACAGTGTTTTATTTATTTATTGAAGTGAAGGTAAACAATGTGTTAAAAATGATGTTTTTCACTATATTTCAAAATTATGGAATAATAAATTAATTAAGGAAACAAAATTCTATGAAAAATCGTAACTTCGAAAAAGTAAATGGTAAAAAACATTTTTAAGATTGAAAGAAGCATGAAAAAAAGACTAAAAACAGAGTTGAATAAAAACAATATATATATATATTTAGAAAAAATTGAAAATAGGTGAAAAATGAGCATTTAAAAAAATAATGTGGAAACATTGGGGATCGAAAAATTGAAAATATCAAAAATCATCTAAAACCAGAGAGGGGGTGCTACCGGTAGCACCATTTTTAAAAACGAGGTAAAAAATTGGACACCCCAAAAAACAAGAACTCTGGAGAGTTCTCATTAAGTTGGTAACTATGTTTGGATCGCCAAATTGCACCTCTGTGAGTCCCACCTAGCTCACGAGCTCATTTATGTGCTAAAACCTAGCATCGGGCACATAACCGAAAAACCACACAAACTGTAGGACAGTTAGGGAACCTAGCCCCTAACTGCTAAACCATTGGGCGTATGGCCATGTGACCACGCATAGAAAAGGGATAAGTTTAAAACTTCAAGTCATATGGTAAAGCCCATGTGTCCAGGCGCGCAGGATTTTAATTTGTTTGAAACGCAAGTGCACGCGATCAAGGTCATATGGAACTCCATGTGACTGGGAGCCGGGGCTTAGCCCCGGCCCGAACCGCACCCAAATCTAAACTCAATTCATTTCAAATAAATTTTAAACCATATAGTAGTTAATAACTAATGGTGGGCGTGCCGGTTGGGTGGCCCTTCCCAAAGCTCTTCCCCTACCCAAAAGTCATGGGGTCGAGTCCTGTCGACTACACAAATTTTAACCATTGCCTAGGTGACATGTGGCAACCCTTGCTTGGGCCACGTGTCACCAATCCATTCGCCACAAATATGCCACATGTCAAGAAATGATTCGACCATCCAACTGCCAACTATCCGCCAACTCAACCCTGCCACATCATCGTACGACCTACAATATCATCGAACGACCCTGCCACGTCAGCAACCGTACGGACTGTACAATCAACAATTTTTTTTTGTCTGTTTGACAATTTGAACAGAATGCAATATCTCACTCATCCAACGTCCGTTTGAACCCATTCAAGTTGCGTTGGGTTCGTGACGAAGAGGTCTATGCACTTGTTTGATTTGAAGGGATTCCGAGCACTTTGAATTTTGAGCAAAATTTGATCCCTTGGATCACTAATCCTGCAATAAAATTTGTGAGATCATCGTACAACAGAAAATGTGAGATTAAGTACGAATAAGACAAATTAAAAATACGTTTTTGTACCTATTGTTACGTGCTTATTTCATCATTGATTTCTTGCTTAGTGTAAAATTGCAAAACATGTTTCCATATTGTTTTCAAGAATCTATAAAAATTCCATTTGCTATTTTGTTTTAGATGTTTTGATTTTTAAGTTTTAAGTGTTTTTTTATTTTTATATTTTTGATTTTTAATTTTTTTGTAATTATTATTATTATTATTTTTATGTTTCATTTTTTTATATAGTTATAACAAAACCTAACAAAAATAGGATTATTTTTCAAATAACAACGATTATATATATATATATATATATATATATATATATATATATATATTATTATTATTATTATTTTTATTTTGGATCATTGAAGGACTCTCTCAAGAGTTATTCATAAAAGTAGAAAACATAAAATACTAATCAAATACATAATGCAATGAAAACAATTTTGCTAGATATATACAAACAATTTTGATGACAATAGCCCCACTAGGAGAAGAGGAAATGCTTCCACGATGATCAATAGATTGTACTCGAGAATGAGATGGTTTAATGCCTTGTTGATCCTCCTTAGGCTTGCTTCAGTAGAAGATGAAGTTTGACTTCCATATGCCATGTCTGTGTCTTCACCTTGGTCATAAGACCAATAGCTAGAAGTTTTATCACCTTTCTTGGATAAAAGGATCAGATGAAGAATCAAATGCCAATTCTCCATATGTACCATTTTCAATGGACATGTCAGATCCTAAAGATTAGGTGTCTGCATCATCTCTCCACGGGTACAAATCCTGTTGTTTTTGACACAGGGGCATAAACTTGCTACATCCATCTTTTAAATGATTTTTCATAACGTAACTAATACATGGCATGCACCAGGATGAGGCAAGGTACTTGGTAAAGAAATGATCATATGAAGTCACGACGTATTCAGGGAAGATAAACACAAATAATGGAAATCACATAAGCTTGTACGTGAATTAAATAACCCAGCATAGCTGAAATTAAATCTCTGATGAAATAAAGAAAAAAGAACTCGGTTTGTCCACCGTTTTCTCTACCAAGTTTGGTTGTATCTCCCTTACACGGGCAGGTTGTTGAATGCACAAATTGTCGTTTGATCGATTCTGGTGTCACCATTATCCCAAAAAAAAATCGGGCACACTGCATTTACGTTGGTTGTGCACTCCATGGACTCACAGGGGTGACGACTACTGATATTATTGGCGGCATAGCTTGGAACCATAGACATTGGAAGATTGTAATCTTTCTCATATGTGTCTGGCTTCGCTATTCGTCCCAGAAGTTTGAACTCCGCTTTTGTGATTGTCATTATATGACTCTCGTCTTTGCATTGCATATTTCCTCCACAATCACCGAAATCGCAGCCTCTGATCCCTTGGGAATTGAAGACGCAACTAGTCCTTCCCTAAATGGATCCCGACTAGAATGGATCCGTCTTCCATTAATATGACTCCCCTGCTCTCACTTTTTGGATCTAAGGATGAGGAAGATCAGTTGACCCCACAGTCACAGGCCACACAGGAAATGCGCAATTGTTCACCACCCTAATTGTCTTATAAACCATAGGTGACTCTACAACGCTCAAAACACAGAAAATACGTAAATGTAACCAGAAACATAGATATCCATGCCATCAACGTTAACTGGTGGCTACTTCCACTTCCCACCATTTTGGAGGCCAATCATAACAAAATCTAACTTCATAGATTACCCTGAATTTGGCTTGATTTTGTAAGAGAATTTCTGTAAGAGAAGACAACGATTGASGGAACGAGAATTGCTTTCTCACAACTTCAAAAATAATCGAAATTCAAAATCTCTACAAGAAAATAGATAGGAATGACAGGCTATGGTTGTGGCATTTATAAGGCACGGATGGAGGAATGAAATGGCATGGAATGTGGGCATACCATGTCCACTAATAGTGTTTGTAATGGCCATCTTTTTATGTAAYGAATGGTAAGTCAATTAAGCAGCGAAGTGGTCCACAGAAGGCACYTCCTCTCAACGCACACACATGCGATATTTACGGGCTTTCAGGAACAACAAAGAGAGAAGACTCATATTTTTGGAGATCTGCAACGATAATCCCGAATGTCAAGTAATTACCATCCCTATATAAAGTTATCTGTTGTTCAGTTTGAACCATTAAAACACCATTCTCCCATTGGCTTCTGACGGATCCGGATGTCTGGTTTTGTAGAGGGATGACAGGTTCATTAGTTGGATTGAAAACCTACTCTTCCACAAAAACTATTCCATATCCCTTGAATTCACACGCATTTTCTAAAATTTGAATCTAAAGGTGCACACGTATATAACTTAGATTCAAATTGTTTTTATCCATTCTCATTAGATGTAATAAATAGTTGGGTAACTAGTGGAAATATAGAAGCTGAGTGAAGTAGGCCGAAGGTATAGTGAGTCATTAATTGAAAAGAAACTGAATGGGCAAGCACTACCTCTCTAAGAAATAAAATGATAAAATTTCAGGCAGGTGTGCTTCTGTGATATGATCAAATCCTTACCTCTTCTCCCAGGATACCTATACAAACATAGGCAAATGGATATCCAAGGCAATGATTTTGGCATCCACGCATGCTAGGATCTAGTTGTTTTTTAGGTAAGATGAGGTGGAGTTGCAACAAACATGACCTATTCTTAGGCTAAATATGAAGACAAATTCGTTTAGTTCTTTGCAAGATAGTTACCTGTTGGTAAAGCTCCCTCCATGCCTGTACAGATTCAAGATTTTATGTTTTGACGGTGGCAACATGTTTACACCAATACTTCATAGCTCTCATAATGTCATTGCAAACAAATTTTTATTTTCACATAGGTTCTTTCACTAATATGAACTTATTTCTATGATTTCTTGGGCATGCATGTGCAAACTGATTTCATTGGTTGACTCTTGTGTGCAGGCTTCATCTACACTGCTTCCTCCCTAAAACGTGCATCGACGCCAGCTAACATGGTAAATTGCCAGGATATCGCCTTTGCAATCTAGTCTATTTCCTTTGATTAGCGATTTCATGTGTATGAACATCTTGTGATGTATTCGTGATTTGGCGATCTTCTTTATCTCCCAAACTGGAGCTATCATTTACCGGCTATCATCCACATCCTCTTTACCATTGGACTGCACTAGAAATTTAATTAAATTTGATTGGACCTGTATCATTTATTTTTTTTCAATTTATGTTGTTTTCCCTTGATCGTGGGTCATAGATCTTTGTGTGAATGACAAAGCATGGTTCAATCACATAGTTGGATCTCCATAAAAAAAAATATTTTTTAATGTTTTATATTTTAAATGTTATATATATATATATATAATATGTTTTATTCCTATATCAAAACACAAAAAAGCTACTATAAAGAAATTTTATTTTTTACTCTTATTTATTTTTTAATTTTCATTCCTAAATAAATAAAAAATTAAATTAAAAGGCTCGTTTAACACAAACAAACAAGTTTTTCTTTTTAGTTTTTTATTTAATTTTGTATTATTTCTAGATTTTAATTTTTTTTTAAGTTTTTGTTTTAATTTTGTATTATTTTTAGATTTTTTTTTTTTAAGTTTTTTGTTTTAATTTTGTATTATTTCTAGATTTAAAAGAGAAATTTAAACAATTAAACAAATTTGTTTGTTTAGCAAATGGAGATATATAATTTGAAATTGAAGTCGAACAATTGGATTGCGATTTTTTTTCATTGTCTCATAGTCATCCTTTTTCTGATCCTCCACAATCGCACGAAACAAGTATATATAACAATTTTGCAATTGACAATCGAAAGTATATATAATTGTGCAAAATTAACTCTTGAGATTGTAATTTAAAAAAGTAAAAATAAAAACTAAATGGATCTAACTTGGTACCTTCTTGAAACCATCGTTTGATAATGCTTTTGTAGGCATAGTTTTCACTCCTCATATCGTGTCTCTACTCCTCATTATCCTCGTTGATCTCTTGCTCGCATAATTGTTCGTCATCAGATGTGCATGGTTCCTTGTATGTTGTTTCTTCATTTTCCTTTGGAGGAGTACTTAAACTTTCAGCTGTTGTCAAGATCTCCTCTTCTAGAGAAGAGGAGATCCTGACTTTTGCTAGGATCTGAGTGAGTTGTTCCAATCTTATACTCACAGTTAAACGATATTGAAAAAGGAGAACAATTTATCATCAAAATATTTGAATTTTAAAACTAAGAAATTAAAACTATTTGTAAAGATAAAACATGCCAAAATTGAATTCCTTGCATTACTGCGACCCTACTGTCATTAGGTTATCGGTTCGTACAAGTTATACCATCATAAAAAAAAACTAAATTTGCATAAATAAAACACACTTTTGCATAAAATAAGGAGAAACACACTTCTGCATAAAATGGAGAGGACAACCTAAATTTGGAGAAACCCCACTAAAGTGGATACGCGGGTTCTTATGTCTTGTCTTACCATCTTCTCTCCTCCCTTAGGTCGTCCATAAAACCAATCCAAAATCATTAAATCAATCTAATTCAAATGCTACCTATTATCGTTTACAACTCCCCAACAATGACGCCAAAATGTTGGTGCAATTATATGCATAATATATTACCAAACATAAATTATCAACCGGGATTCGTAATCAGTAGAGTTGATGCACTATATGTGCCGATAACATATATGTTCCTACGTCTTTTTAGTATATCTTAGATAAGAAAACTATTTGGAAAACAACACACTTTCAAAAATAACAATCTTCACACAATTTGAAAGATGGAAAGCAAAACTCATAAACAAAAAAAAAATCTTGCTCAGGTGATGGACCAGTTCATTGATGGCTCATGAAAAGAAAAGATGAACTTTGATTCTATCTCTTGGAGAAACTAAACTAACAAGTGGGATGCTACATTAAAGCTCATGTATGGTGAAATATGGAGATCCAACTGTTTTTGCATTACCACACTTTGCAACAAATTCGAATAGTGAAATCAAACAAAATAACATAAAATCAAATTAACAAATACATGAAATGAAAATCTACACTAACAATTTACAATAAGCTTACCAAGCTGGATCAGTGGCCCTTGCCGATGCCAACATGGAATCTTTTATATCAACAAATGCTAACTTCTACGAGACACAAGATCACTGAATTTGAACTTGCATTAATCTTCAACAAGTAGGTTTACAAAAAGAGTCTCTTCATAAATCAAATCTTCATCATCACAATTCTCCTTTCAAGAACCAATCTTACATCATAAGAATTCTCCCTAATCTACATAATAATAATTCTTTCCTAGAACCAATCTTACATAATAATAATTCTCCCCCCCTCCTCATGAAGAGAGGTCACTCTCTTTTATACATGAGAGCTTTGAAAAGAAGATAAACATCTCATAATTACAGATCCACTTTTCTCTCAACCAATTTCCCATTATTACAAAATATTATCCCTTCAAATCCTCACACATATCTCTCATATATATTGGATATGATATGACAACCAAATCTCCATGATATTCTCCTTGGAATATGCTTCAATTATCTCCTCAAATATTGAAATGGTGGAGGAAGTATTCGAGAAGTCTTTTTGAATTAATCCTTCACATATTCCTACACATTATAAAGCTCACACATTTTTGAGATATATATGAAAACATGTCAATTTTCTAATATTTAATCACAAATTCCCTTTTAATACTAAAATAAATGATTTGGAAAATAATAAGGTTAAACCCATATTTAATTATGAAAATGGTATCATGAAAGGTTAGTGGGGCGATGAAATGTGAAGACTGATGAAGGGAAAGGTGGATGAAAATACAACATTTCTGAGTCCCAACAGTGGCCATCCACCTTTTCAAATAAATCACCATTTTGAGCCTGTGGTTTTGATAAACCATGATATTCACCATTTTGATGAGGAATGTAATGTAATGTCATCTTCATTTGTTAATTTTAGAAATCATGTAATGATTTCCTAGTGGTCTTATGTACATTCCTACAACATAGTGTTAATGAACCAAATCCCATTAGAACTCTGCACCCCACTGCATTTTATTGTTGATAGTGAAAGCCAAAAGAACATCATCTCAACAAATGTTGTCAAACAATTGTATTTTCCAACAACACCACACTTGCATCCATAAAACATTGGGTGGCTTCACCAGGGTCAAGATCTTTGTGTCATCCAACAGTGTCGATTGTCCTATGGCATCAATCCCTTCAAGGATGAGGTATTGTGTGATATTTCCCCACTGGAAGTATGCGATGTTTTATTAGTCCAACCATATATGTGAAGGCATCACGTTGTTTATGAGTCTCGACCCTGTAGCATCATTGTTACTCTTGGGGGTCAGCTATAGAGGATACCAGAGGTAGTTCTGACTATTGTCCCACCAAAAAAATGCCACAAAGTAATCTCTCATACTAAAAATTTTAGCCTCTTCACAATATGATCAGAAGGTGAAAAGAAGGAAACTGCAACCACTGCAACCTCAAACCAAGACCTTTCTATCTAGCAGAAGAAGATCGACAAGATTGTAAAAGAGTACCAAGATGTTCTTGCTGCACCTACGGGAGTGAATCCACACTCCCTAGTCAAGAAAGGTTATAATAGAACCCTTCATACTCTTCATGATGAATCTTCACTGAAAGAGTCCTCCCACACTTAGGTAGATCATGCAACTAAATTGGTTGTGTTATCACCATATAATTCCTAGCTAGTGTCCAAGTTTTAGAAATTTTATGATGGATTAAATAACCACAGAGATGTGATAAATTTATAGGACTTGTCTATATCTAGCGACGTTTGGAAGAAATAGCAGAGATATGAAGAATAAAGCTCAGTCGACCGTCGATCTCAAAGGTGGCCCAGATCAATGGCCGAGACATGTATCGGAGATACAACTAGCATCAAGATTAAGCGATTGAGGGCAGGTCGAGGAAAACCGTCATGGTTTTTTGCGGGACACGTGGCGCCCTTAGAAGTATATCGGAAAGGAGGGATGTCTGACCAAAACCACCTTTTTCAACCTCTGATGTCAAATTCGTTGGGCAAGACGCTGACCGTAGATCTTGAAACGACCCATATAAATGGCCAAGGTACAATTCGATGATCGAAGTAGCATGAGAATTAGCTTACAAGGGGTGGACCGGGGAAAACTGCCCTTGTTTAAATCATGGACACATGTTGTTCTGTGAGACACATTGGGGCTAAGGGTGGTTCATATAAAACCTCTTTTCTCCAAACCTTGATGGTAATAAACACCTATAAAAGGAGGGACCCCGAGCATTATTCTATGAGTATTTGAAGCAATCGAACGTTCATAGATTTGGTGCAAAGCTTCCATCCAAATTTTGAAATTCAGGACCAAACCGGATCAGTTTTCTCGTTGCTTATCATGTATTCTTCAAGATGGCTGCCAATCCTGTTGTTTTATCTGTGAGTGAACTAGATACTCCCTCCAGGGAAGATGCCCTAATTGACAGAGATTCTGACATTTTTGACACAGTGACAATGGTCTCAAATGTTTCTGTGTCCAAAGAAAAATTGTTGAACAACGCCGGATCCCACATATCGTTTCTTGAAGTGGCTCAAGCCTCTTTCACCCCTTATGTTGTAGAAACAATTTTCCCATTCCCCAAATTTGTGAACTCGTGTGGTGAGAGATATTCTCAGGGAGAAAGAGTCATCCTAAACAAATTAGGGTTAGATGTCTTGTTTAAAGTAGATGTTCCCTTTCTCCAACATGCCCTAAATGTAATAGACACCTCCCCTATGGTGTCATAACCCTTTGAGGAACAAAGAATGATTATTATTTATAGGGCATGTTTCCCCGAGGTAAAAACCTTGTTTTTGCAAACCATAGTCAAACCTGAACATCATTCAGAAAGTCTATCCTTGCCTGCCAATCTAAGCGTCATGATCGTTGAAGTCCAGTGGGCTTGCTCTCTACTGAGTCAAATTCTAGGTATAGGCAATGATAAGTTTGTGGTAGAGGTTATGTTAGGAATCCTATTAATTTTCTTCCTATCTGGGAAATCAGTCTGTGTCAGTTTTGATGAATTTATTACAGAGAACATACATCAAAAGCTGGTTAATTTTAGCTCATTGAGACATTTCAGATACTACTCTCATCTATTTAGAATGTTTCTAGGATCTAACAATACCGAGATTCCTGAAGATGCGTTTATTTCGACCGAGTGTAAAAATATCACCATGCTCATCTTCATCAACAAAATCATGTCCAAAATACACAGTATCATTTTCGATTCATATTTTCGAAGAGTCCTAGAAGATATGAAAAGTTCTTTGCAACTGAGTCTAGAGAATGTTATGGGAGACTGCATGTTTTTCACTTATTCGACCATGATTTGGGTATACGGATGCCAAGAAGGACCTCACCTTTTACCAGTTTTCCTAACTCCTAGGATATTTGCATTGGAATTTATAAGACAAAGGATCATCTCAGAGACTGAACACTTCCTCAAAGCTCACAAGGCTTCAAATATGAAATTCCCATTTGTGGTAGGTCCTTTTGTGGTGAAGAGAAAGTCTTGTTTGCCTCAAATTCAGTCTAAACTCAATGAATTTGGGTTCACACAGCTGCAAGGAAGAAGATGAGATCCACATCAGTTTATATCAAAGAGAATATTGGCAAGAAGACAAGGCCCTTATGAACACGAGCACGTTGAAGAACTAGATAAATTTGCCAATTTAGAGACCTTCATAGAAATGGAGGTCATCACGCTGCATGAACAAGAAAAGAAGATAGAGAATACTTCCCAGCAAAGCTTAGCACCAAAACCCTCACCCAGGTTGATTATCAAGGCTCCTAAAATGAGAATATTCAATAAGAGAAGCAGTTCAGAAGCCCTAGGGGATAGTGGCCAACAAGATACCCTCAAGAAAATGAGAGCCACATCACCTTTTCCAATTATTGACTTCGAGGAAGAAGAACATAAAGGAAATATGTGCATGGATATGGTAGACACTAAGGTCCAGAACGAAGATATCAATCCCAAAGACAAACCACAAAACATAGGCATCATGAAGGTTTTCAGTAGCACGAAACACATATTTGGCCAGACTCTCGGGATGGTTTATCAATCTAAGGAAGACTTGCTACATCAGTATGTAGTGAAAGGGAGTATGGCCAATAGTGAGATAAAGGAGATTTTGCCCAAAGTGGAAGAGACATCTCAACGCAAATCTCACCTACTCTCAGTCATAGATGTTGAGAAAAAGACATTCAACATTGCAGTGGCCAATAACAATAAGGTATCTGAGTTCAAGGTACACTATCAGAACATCGGTGCTCCTGAAAAAGTGAAATTCCACACAAATGTCAGTGATATGTTGTACGTTGATTACCTAAACTTAGCTCTGAAAGTTGCAAGGTTGACAAGACATGTATTGAAACTGGATGGACAACTGAAACAAGAAAAGGTGTCCAACAAAGCTTGGATGATGCAGGTAAAAATATTAGAGTCTAAAGGTCCACAAGGGGTGAAGGCCTCTCTAGACGAAAAGGATAAAATGATTCAAAGTTTGAAGAAAAGATTGAATATGTCACCTACAGACCATCCACATATAGCAGAGTTAACTGCTTTGGAGCAGGAAAAGGAATCCTTCAGATAAGAGGCTCTGGAGTACAAGGCTAAGGTGTTTCATTTGGAGAAAGAGAAGGAAAGTTGGTCACAGATGAAGGTGACAACATTAGATATGGAGATTATCATTCCTGCTAATGCAAAGGATGGATCAAATGTTGAGGGGTTAGTTCAGGCTATGTCCCAGATAAGTTTGAAAATAGGCGAGATCAAGGATCTAAAAGAAAAAATAGAAAAAATGAAACAAGAGGCTAAGGTAAAGGACGAGAAATTATCTCAACTCTATAGGGAGAACCAAGACCTGCAGGAAAGAGTGAACAAGCTGAAAACCAGATTGAGGGGTAAAATGCTACTGCAGGGAGCCAAACATGTGATATGGGACGTGATTGCTGCGGAGGTTTCTAAATTAAGAAGTTATCTGAACTTTATCAATGACAAGGACAACATGGCTGCTATAGCTTGAAACAATTGTGCTATTATAAATGAAGTGCTAGCAAAGAAGTCCTCAGAATGGGCCCAAAATTCCATCGACTTGTTGAATGCCATACCAACCGTCGATCTTCAGACTATCGGTGTGAAAAACAGGACCGCTTTAATCATTTAAGCTAGGAGAATCATTTCCAAACACAACCTGCTCAGATCGGTTCAGAAAAAAGCTATGCAAATGGACCATAGCATACAGAAGTTTAAAGACGCCTTCGAACAATTGTTTGCTAAAGGCCTCTCCTCATTCTGGGATGGCAAAGGCTCATTGTACAAGTAGGAATATTACCGCACTCTTCTCATGCAATGCAGGATGGACGATTCCAAGTTTGAAGATATGGAAGAAAGTTTGAAGGGTCCTAGCTTGGTAGAACACTTAGCTACTGATTTCGAAATTCTGAACAAATTCAAAATAGTGAAAGTTAGGGTGCCAATCATGTCCTATGCAACGTGCATCGACCTGGAAATTTTGATTAAAGAAATGATGGACTACGAAATCCCCTATGACGCGCAATGGAAGGAACTTGTATGGTTTGGAAAGACAAAATTCCACGTCCCCGGAACCAACAGATGATCTCCAGCTGTCACCCATCTTACCAGACCTAACGGAAGTACAGAGGAGACCAGGTGTAGCGGAAGCAGCCGTGTGGTCAGAGAGATTATTCATGATGGTGAAACGTTTCTTTTTGTTAATGATTTTAAGTTGTTTCGTATACCGAAACTGACATCCGAAACTGTTATAGAAGCTTAAACGTTTCAGTTTCAGTTACTTTTTATCAAATTGTATAAGTACTAAGAGGCTTGAATTAGCCAATATTGGCAGGAGTGTAAGAGCACCTTTTTGGTTGTATCAAACTTTATTTGTAAATTTTCTGAATCTGAATTGAATACAAATGCAGAAGATTTTGAAGTCTCTATGAAAAGAATCTAACAGGTGGTGATATGATCTTTGTTTCCTTTCATCGTATGTATTTCCTATAGCCTGTCATTTCATTTAAATTTTCTTCTATTTAAATTGGAGATTTTAAAGGCCCATAATTCGTCCTGCAATGCTCTTGGTCTAAGCAATTTAAACTATGTGATTGTCTTCTTAACTTATTCAGAATTCATTTCAACAATTTTCTGATGCAGTTACTTGTATTCTTTATCTTCCTACACATCTTTTTATTTCAAGGATAAATCAGATTCATCACCTTATGTATCCTTTGTCTTCTAGAGAGTTCTATCAGTCTATGCATTGTCTTCGTTTACTTTCAAAATTTTGACTCCGTAGCCCATAGTATTCCCCTCTTCTTCGCCAACAACTCTAGTAAAAATATCCCAAATAAATCAAATATAGCCGATGGTTTCCATAGATATATCAAGTGACATGAGAGAGCCCTCTCTGAGTTGGGCAGGCTAGTGTCTCAGCTCTAAACCGGGTTGAAACAATTACCTCTATTGTTTGTCTATTCAGCCAGACATAATTTACAGAGTGCTAACATTCTGACATCGTTTCCAGAGATGAAATCGAAATTTTTCCCCTGGGAAAGAGACTTAAATATTTAGTTTGATCCCTGAGGGTGATAGTGGACCAAATACCTTACTGGATGAATATTATCTTTACCCTGGAAAATCCATTACCCAGAGACCAGTTGTACTATGTTGTGTGAGATAGAAACCCTGGCTCCTAAGAGAATCCACACTAGGAAAAACCCAGACCCCGAGCCTGCAGTCCCTGTCTCTAGTCCTGAAAATCTTGGCCAAAGAAGAAAAGAAAGGACATTCACCCCTGTGTTACATCTAGACTGATATTTGTCCTTACCTAGAGATGGATTGATCAGCATCGATGACCTTGAGTTTGACCTAAATTTCGAACACTCCCTGTTCAGAACCAAGTTCGAATCCCGTTTAGACGAGACCCTATTTGACGAAAAAATATTCCAAGATTTGATTCTAGCTACTCCTGTTAAACCCGTAGTGCTCCCTATTCGAAACCAAAATCCACTATGATCCTTCACAACAACTATGGCAGCCGGATTTTCTCCTCTCATACTGCCTGCTGTATTGCATGATTTACCCCAGGAATAAAACCTAAGGATTAAACTATATGATGTTGAGGGTAACATATCGGCCTAGAAACACCTAGACTGGTTTAATGAATTCATAGACTTAGAGGAGGTGGATTTTTCAGACGTGAAAATGAGCTTGTTCACATAAAGCCTTGCAGGAGATGTAAGAAAATGGTTCAGATCCCTGGCACCAACAAGCATCGCAGATTTTGCATCTTTTGAGACACTCTTCCTTGCCAGATGGGGAGATAATAAAAACCCCTTCAATTGTTGACACACTACAAAAATATGAGGAGGTCCCTTGATGAAATAGTGCAAGAGTTTTAAGCTAGATTCATGAACGTATATAATGTGATTCCTGATGAAGTAAAACCCCCACCTAAAGTAGCTCAGCTCAGATATGTCGATTCTTTCGAAAGTGATTTTTATTTATTATTGAGGGAGAGATGATATACCATGCTATATGATATGATGACAGATGCCATCGAAGTCAAAGTAGACCTAATGGCTTCAGGAAAAATGAAAGCTAATCCTGGCAGAAACATGGGCAAAACTTAGGATAAAGCACAAACTTTCACATCACAAACATCAGAAGAAAGGTTCGAAGAAATGATGAGAAACATGGAAAAGATGATGGAAATAATGGCACTGGGAAATAGACCTAACCCTAGGGAATAGATCTATGGTCCACCCAGGAATCTAAGGAGACTCGTTGGTCCACAAATCCAGCAAAGGGAGCATAGGAATCAAGGTAATCAGGCAATTGAAGAAGACCAAACAAATTAGGGGAGTCAAGGAAATCAAGGAGAACAATAAGTCAAACCCCCTTTTCAGAATAATTATATAAATAAAGATTATGATGAATATTTTAAAGATAATGTGAACTACTATGATGACAAAGAAACTGAAGTGTTTTTTACCAACGAAGAACACGACCAGTTCATGGACGTGAGTGAAATCTTATTGCAAGATTAAGAGGAGAGGTTATCAGTAGAAAAATAAGATTACGAGACCAGATTGCAGAATGCCATCATGCAATTCCAAAGGCAATACAATCTCCGAAATCAAAAGGTGCCTCAAAATCCTCTGAAAGGTAACCTCCCAAAGGAAAACCTCACCAAAGATGCTCAGAGTAACGCGCCCTCTTCCAGTCATCCCCAAAAATATTCCACTGTGAAAGACTCCACTGCAAAAGACGCTACAGATAAGGGAAAGAAGAAAGAGGAACCGCCGAAGAAAACATTGACAAGAAAGGAAACTGTCCCTAAAGAGGTAGAAAAAACTCCGTCCTCTTTTGACTTCAAAAGTGAGATGGCTAAGATTAAGATTCCGGTACCCTTTAATGAATTGATCAGAAATAGGGAATACATAAGTCATATCATCAAGATGCTTAAGATGGGACAAACCTCTGATACTCTAAACATACAAGATGACCACCCATCCATTTTATTTGGGTCGAGAGTAGAAGAAAGAGGTGAAAATGAAGAAGTTCCCCCTTTCTATGTAAGCTTAAAAATCCATGACATGACCTTACACAATGTTATGCTGGAATTTGGAGCATCTCACAATTTGATGCCTAAAGTGGCCATGGACCAATTGGGCCTTGAGGTCATAAGGCCTTACAAGGATCTATTCTCTTTTGATTCAAGGAAGGTGAAATGCCTTGGCATGATAAAGGACATGGTCGTTTCCTTGGCATAAATCCTGGTGAAGAACATGGTGATGGACGTAGTGGTCGCTGATATCCCTTCAAAATTTGGCATGCTGTTGTCCACATCATGGGCTACAAAACTGAAAGGAACCCTCCATATGGACATGTCATATGCCATGATTCCTGTCTTTGGTCAAGAAAAAATATTTTATAGGGAAGTTCTACTGAAATATATGGTCAGCAACAAATCGCAACCTACCAACCATCCTATATAATCGATAAGAACTGAGTTGGTGTCTTCCATTTTGTTCAATTATATATGCTTGGGAGCAGAAGAGACAGAAATAGTCCTAGCAGGTAAAGGTATACCCGAGCAACAGTCGGAAGAAATCTCAGAACAATAGGGTGACCCAGAAGATCAGATATGGAAAATGAACTTCGATGGAGCTGCATGTAGAGAAGGATCTCAAGCTGCCGTGTGGATAAATCACCCCACAGGAGATGCAAAATTATTCTCTTACAAACGCATTTTTGAATGTACAAATAATATGGCCGAATATGAGGTGTTAATATTTGGATTGAAAGTCTTGGAAGAGATGGGTGCCAAAAGGATCGATGTACTTGGATATTCTGAACTCATCATAAATCAAGGTATCTACCAAGATAGACATCCTATACTGAGGGCTTGCAGAAATATGGTATTAGAACTTCTTGAGAAATTTTCAGGATACAACCTTTCAACAATCCCACGAGAGTAGAATCAAATTGCAGATGCACTGTCCACTTCAGCGGCAGTGTTCAAAGTCCCATTTTTTCTTGAAAAAAACTACAAGGTTGAAGTCAAGTACAGACCAACGATACCGGATAATATGAAACACCGGCAAGTCTTCAAAGATGATAAACAGATAGAAATATTCCTCAGGATGGAAAATGAGTTTGAGAATTTAAACATCGATGAATGTTACGATGATGAAGTAAATGCAGTTGTTTTCACCAAAGAAGGATACTTTGATAATCAAATTGTTGGAAGAGATATCGTGCAGCTGAAAAGCAACGTTATCCCCAAAGGCTTGGTACCATTGGAATTTTTTTTTGATAACAACGATGTGGCCAAAAGTCCAAAGATCATAGTAGATGAAGAGGACATAGAGGATTGTAACATTGGTACTCCAGAAGACCTGATGATCATTAAACTATCCAAGAAGCTCATCCCCGAAGTAAAAGAGAGGTATATAAAATTGATGAAAGAATTCCCTGATGTTTTTGCTTGGAGCTACGATGACTTGAAATTTTATGATACTAGTATAATACATCATGTCATCCCAATAATAGAAGATCACAAGCCATTTAAACAAAAGTTGAGAAGAATAAACCCTCTGTTGTTACCATTGATAGAGAAAGAAGTGAAGAAACTGTTTGAAGAAAAAATCATAGTGTCCCTAAGATTCTCCAAATGGGTATCAAATCTAGTACCTGTCAGAAAGAAGAGTGGGGAGATCAAACTGTGTGTGGACTTCAGAAATCTAAATAAGGTATCTCTTAAAGATAACTACCCTTTGCCAAAAATGGACCACATTCTATAGAAGGTAGTGGGATCTCAAAAGATGTCAATGTTGGACGGTTTCTTTGGATACAACTAGATCATGGTACATCCTGATGATCAAGAAAAGACAACATTCACCACACCTTGGGGAACATTCATGTATGCCAAAATGCCATTTGGACTTATGAATGCTGGAGAAACATTTCAAAAGGATATGGACATAGAATTTGCATATGAAAAAGATAAATTCATCGTTATATACCTGGATGGAATTACTATGTATTCTGCTACAGATGAGGAGCACATCAAACATCTCAGAAGGGCGTTCGAGAAATGCAGAAAATTTGGCATATCATTGAACCCAAAAAAGTCAAACTTTTCCATGGAAGAAGGGAAACTCTTAGGGCATATCATTTCTAAGGAAGGGATAAAAGTATACCCCAATAGAGTTGAAGGTATCTTGAATATTGGCATACCCAGAAGAAAAAAGGAAGTACAATCCTTTCTAGGTAAAGTAAATTTCCTGAGAAGATTTATTCCTAATTTAGCAGAGATCATAAATCATATCACCAACATGTTAAAGAAAGGAAATGAAATCAAATGGATTCTGGAGGCTAGAAATTCCTTTGAGGACATCAAAGTACCATTGACAAAGGCTCCTGTGCTAGCTAGTCCTAATTTTGAGAAAGATTTCATACTTTTCTCTTTCACTTCAGAACACACAATTGCAAGGGTATTACTCTAGAAAGATGAATAGAATTTTGAGAAGCCCATATAATACTACAGTAAGACATTCAGAGACGCTCCTTTAAAATATGACATCATGGAAAAGAAGGTGTATTCTTTGGTCAAAGCAATGAAAGAATTCAGGGTGTATATTCTACATTCACATACTATTGCTTATGTCCCTGGCAACTCGGTAAAGGACATATTAACTCAACCTAGTCCTGAAGGAAAGAGGGGAAAATGGATTGCAGTGCTATTAGAATATGATATCCACATCAAGCTATGAAGTTTATAAAAGGACAAGGACTTGCTAGACTAATGGCACAAACAAACTGTGAACTTCTAGGAATAAATTTATCTACAGACATGTCAAAAATTACAACAGAGGAAGAGAAGGAAACTCCACAGATATCTCAGAAATTTCATGATTCTACATGGTATGAAGACATTATCTTTGTGTTAAAAAATCTGCAAGATCCTCCTGAATATAACAAAACAAAGGCTAGGTTCTTAAAATTGAAAGCGACAAAATTCTGCATTGTCAATGGATTACTGTATTGGAAAGACCCAGGAGGAATTTTATTGATCTGTTTGATAGAGGAGGCAACAAAAAGGACCATCAGAGAATTCCATAAAGGAGACTGTGGAGGTCATCATTATTGGAAGACAACTGTACACAAAATGTTGAGAGCTAGTTTTTATTGGCCTAGTGTTTTCTCGGATGTTTACAAGGAGGTGTCAAAGTGCCATGAATGCCAAATATTTGATGGGAAAGGAAAGCTACAGTCTCTGTCGTTGAATCCCATTTCAGTAGAAGATCCTTTCAGGCAATGGGGTTTGGATTTCATAGAAGAGATACATCCACAATCTTCGTCTCAACACAAATGGATCCTGACTGCAATAGATTATTTTACCAAATGGATTGAAGTTGTTCCTACCAAAAAATCTATAGATAACCTTATCATTCGGTTTCTGGAAGAAAATATCTTATCCAGGTTCGGATGTCCAACCAAGATTATAACAAACAACGCAAGTACTTTTAAATATAAAAAAATTGAGAAATTTTGCAGTGATTACAATATTACTCTTGGCCATTCCACGTCATACTACTCACAAGGAAATGGATTGGTTGAGTCTTCAAACAAAAGACTAGTCAGAATCATAAAAAAATTGTTGCAGGAGAATAAAAAGGCGTGGCACAAGAAGCTCATTCATGCGCTGTGGGTAGACAAGATATCCCCAAAGAGATCCATTGCTACATCTCCTTTCTAGATCGTCTGCGGTACAAAAGCTATGTTTCCTATGACACTCAGATTGCCAGTGATGAAGTTGTTACAAGAGTAAGAAGCAGAGACAAATGTCAGTTGAAGAAGGGAGAATGAACTCATCATCTTGTAGAAAACCAGAGAAAAGGCTTTCAACAATGCCCAACTACGTCAAGAGAAAATTAAGGAAGCTTTTGACAGACGTACCAAAGTGGATGACTTCAAACTTGGAGATTGGGTACTTAGGTGGGATGCCAAGAACAAAAACAAGGGAAAACACGAAAAATTCAATCACCTATGGCTGGGCCCGTTCAAAATTATAGCTTAACACGGGAACAATCCCTATTTCTTGGAGGAGAGTAATGGAGAAATTGTTGGAGGAGGGCCGATGAATGGTAGGTTCCTCAAGCACTACATCGTTTAAAATATCATCACCCACCATCCATTGTACATGACCTCTTTGCATTTTGTTTTTTCTTTAAGTATGAAGATTGAGATAAAAACAACATGGTTGAAGCCCGAGGTGAAGGCCCTGAGTCGTGCTATGTAGTTTGAAGTTTTTGAATAAAATGAAGAGATTCAGATCACACACATAAGCTTACAGCCCAATGGGTAGGCACTTGGTGTACAGTTCTTTGCTACCTTGCAGGGAGGATAGCATCCCCAGTTGGAGCCAATGTTATCACCATATAATTCCCAGTCAGTGTCCGAGTTTCAGAAATTAAATGATGGATTAAATCACTGTAGAGATGTGATAAATTTAGAGGACCCATCTATATCTGGTGGCATTTGGACGAAATAGAAGAGATATGAAGAATAAATCTCATCCGATCATCGATCTAAAAGGCGGCCTGGATCAACGGCTAAGACGTGTATCGGAGATACAACTAGCACAAATATTAAGCGGTCGAGGGCGGGCCACGGAAATCCGTCATGGTTTTTTGCAAGACACATGGGGCCCTTAGAAGTATATCATAAAGGAGGGTTATCTGACCAAAACCACCTTTTTCAACCTCTGATGTCAAATTCGTCGGGCAAGACACTGACCATAGATCTTGAAACGACCTAGATCAACGATCGAGGTACAATTTGATGATTGAAGTACCGCGAGAATTAGCCGACAAGGGGCAGACTGGGGAAAACTTCCCTGGTTTAAATCATGGACACATGATGTTCTATGAGACACATCGGGGTTAAGGGTGGTTCATCTTAATCCTCTTTTCTCCAAACCTTGATGGTAATAGACACCTATAAAAGGAGGGACCCCGAGCATTATTCTATGAGTATTTGAAGCAGTCAAACGTTCAAAAATTTGGCACAAAGATTCCATCCAAACTTTGAAATTTAGGACCGAACCAAATCATTTTTCTCGCCGCTTATCAGGTATTCTTCACGATGGCTTCCAATCCTGTTGTTTTATCTGTGAGTGAACCAAATACTCCCTCCAGGGAATATGCCCTAATTGACAGAGATTCTGACATTTTTAACACAGTGAAAATGGTCTCATCCATTTCTATGTCCAAAGAAAATTTTCTAAAGAACATCGGATCCCACATATACTTTCTTGAAGCGGCTCGAGCCTCTTTCACCCCTTATGCCGTAGAAATAATTTTCCCATTCTTGGAATTTGTGATCTGGTGTGCTGAGAGATATTCCTAGGGAGAAAGAGTCATCCTAAACAAATTAGGGTCAGAAGTCATCTGTAAAGTAGATGGTCCATCGCTCTGACATGCCCTAAATGTAATAGATGCCTCCCCTGTGGTGTCAGAACCCTTTGAGGAAGAGACAATTATTATGATTTATAGGGAATGCTTGTCCGAGGTAAAAACCCTATTTTTGCAAACCATAGTCAAACATGAACATCATTTAGAAATACTATCCCTACCTGCCAATCTAAGCATCATGATCATCGAAGTCTAGTGGGATTGCTCTCTACTGAGTCAAATTCTAGATCTAGACAATGACAAGTTTGTGGTAGAGGTTATGTTAGGAATCCTGTTAATTTTCTTCATGTCTGAGCAATCAGTCCGTGTGAGTTTTGATGAATTTATTGTGGAGAACATACATCAACAGTTAGTTAATTTCAGCTCATTGAGACATTTCATATACTACTCTCATCTGTTGAGAATGTTTCTGGGATCTAACAATACCGAGCTTCTTAAGGTTGTGTTTATTTTGAACGAGTGTAAAAATATCACCATTCCCATCTTCATCAACAAAGTCATGTACAAAATATACAGTCTCATTTTTGGTTCAGATTTTCCAAGAGCCCTGGAAGAGATGAAAATTTCATTGCAACCGAGTCTGGAGAATGCTATGGGAGACTAGATGTTTTTCACTCAGTCCACTATGATTTGATTATACGGATGCCAAGAAGGACCTCACCTTTTACCAGTTTTCCTGACTCCTAGGATATTTGCGTTGGAATTTATAAGATAGAGGATCATCTCAAAGACTGAACACTTCCTCAAAGCTCACAAGGCTTCAAATCTAAAATTCTCGTTCGTGGTAGGTCCTTTTGTGGTGAAGAGAAAGTCTTGTTTGCCTCAAATTCAGTCTAAACTCAATGAATTTGGGTTCACACAACTACAAGGAAGAAGATACGATCCACATCAGGCTATATCAAAGAGAATATTGGCAAGAAGACAAGACCCTTATGAACACGAGCACGTTTAAGAACTAGATAAATTGGCCAATCTAGAGACCTGCACAGAAACGGAGGTCATCAGGCGGCATGAACAAGCAAAGAAGATAGAGACTACTTCCCAACAAATCTCAGCACAAAAACCCTCACCTAGGTTGATTATCAAGGATCCTAAAATGAGCATCTTCAATAAGAGAAGAAGTTAAGAAGCCCTAGGGGCTAGCGACCAACAAGACACCCTCAAGAAAATGAGAGCCACATCACCTTTTCCAATTATTGACTTGGAAGAAGAAGAATAGAAAGGAAAGACGTGCATGGAGATGGTAGACACTAAGGTCCAAAACGAAGAGATCAATCCTGAAGAAAAACCACAAAATGAAGGCAACATGAAGGTTTTCAGCGGCAGGAAACACATATTTGGCTAGACTTCTGGGACGATTTATCAATCTAAGGAAGAGTTTCTACATCAGTATGCAGTGAAAGGGATTATGGCCAATAGCGAGATAAAGGATATTTTTCCTGAAGTGGAAGGGACATCTCAGTGCAAATCTCACCTACTCTCAGTCATAGATGTCGAGAAAAAGACATTCAACATTGCAATGGTTGATAATGATAAGGTATCTGAGTTCAAGGTACACTATGAGAACATCGACGCTCCTGACAAAGTGAAATTCCATAGAAATGTCAGTGGTATGTTGTACGTTGTTTACCTAAACTTAGCTCTGAAAGTTGCAAGGTTGACAACACATGTAATGAAACTGGATGGACATCTGAAACAAGAAAAGGTGTCCATCAAAGCTTGGATGATGTAAGTAAAAAGATTAGAGTTTGAAGGTCCACAAGGGGTGAAGGTTTGTCTGGGCGAAAAGGATAAAATGATTCAAAGCTTGAAGAAAATATTGAAGATGCCACCTACATACCATCCACAGACAATAGAGTTAACTTCTTTGGAGCAGGAAAAGGAAACCTTCAGACAAGAGGCTTTAGACTACAGGGCTAAGGTGTTGCTGTTGGAGAAAGAGAAGGAAAGTTGGTCACAGATGCAGGTGACAACATTAGATATGGAGATTATCATTCCTTCTAACGCAGAGGTTGGATCAAATGTTGAGGGGTTAGTTCAGGCTATGCCCTAGATAAGTTTGAAAACAGGAAAGATCAAATATCTAAAATAAAACTTAGAAAAACCGAAACAAGAGGCTAAGGTGAAGGACGATAAATTAGCTCAACTCTACAGAGAGAACCAAGACCTGCAGGAAAGACTGAACAAGCTAAAAACTAGATTGAAGGGTAAATCACTAATGCAGGGAGCCAAACATGTGATATGGGACGCGATTGCTATGGAGGTTTCTAAATTCATAAGTTATTTGAACTTTATCAATGACAAGGACAACATGGCTACTACAACTCGAAATAGTGGTGTTGTTGTAAATTAAGTGCTAGAGAAGAAGCCCTAAGAATGGGCCCAAACTGCCCTCGACTTGTTGAATTCCATACCAATCGCTAATCTTCAGACTATCGGTGTGAAAGACAGGACCACTTTAATCATTTCAGCCAGGAGAATCGTTGCTAAATACAACCTGCTCAGATCGGTTCAGAACAAAGTTGTGCAAATGGACCATAGCATACAGGAGTTTAAATACGCCTTCGAATAATTGTTTGCTAGAGGCCTCCCCTCATTCTGGGATGGTAAAGGCTCATTGTACAAGAAGGAAGATTACCACACTCTTCTCATGCAATGCAGGATGGACCATTCCAGGTTTGAAGATATGGAAGAAATTATGAAGGGTCCTAGCTTGGTAGAACACTTAGCTACTGATTTGAAAATTTTGAACAAATTCAAAAAAGTGAAAGTCAGAGTGCCAATGGTTTCCTATGCAATTTGCATTGACTTGGAAATTTTGATTAAAGAAATGATGGACTATGAAATCCCCTCTGACGTGCAATGGAAGGAACTTGTACGGTTGGGAAAGACAAAATGCCATGTCCCTGGAACCAACAGATGACCTCCAGCTATCACCCATCTTACCAGACCTAACATAAGTATAGAGAAGACCAGATGTAGTGGAAGAAGCAGAGCGGTCAGAGAGATTATTCATGATGGTAAAACGTTTCTTTTTGTTAATGATTGTAATTCATTTCGTATACCAAAACTGACATCCGAAATTGTTATGAAAGCTGAAACATTTTAGTTTCAGTTATTTTTTATCAAATTGTATAAGTACTAAGAGGCTTGAATTAGCCAATGTTGGCATAAGTGTAAGAACACCTTTTTGGTTGTATCAAACTTTATTTGTAAATTTTTTGAATCTGAATTGAATACAAATGCAGAAGATTTTGAAGTCTCTATGAAAATATTCTAATGGGTGGTGATATGAGCTTTGTTTCCTTTCATTGTATGTATTTCCTGTAGCCTTTCATTTCATTTAAATTTTCTTCTGTTTAAATTGGAGAGTTTAAAGGCCCAAAAATCGTCCTACGACGCTCTTGGTCTAAGCAATTTAAACTATGTGATTGTCTTCTTAACTTATTCAGAATTTGTTTTAGAAATGCTTTGAAGTAGTTATTTGTCTTCTTTATCTTCCTACACATCTTTTTATTTCAAGACTAACTCAAATTCATCGCCTTATTTAACCTTTGTCCTCTAGAGAGTTCTATCAGTCTATGCATTGTCTTCGTTCACTTTCAGAATTTTGACTCCATAGCCCATAGTGTTCCCCTCTTCTTCGCCAAAAACTCTATTAAAAATCTCCCAAACAAATCAAATCTAGCTACTGGTTTCCATAGATATATCAAGTGACACGAGAGATCCCTCTATGAGTTGGGCAGTCTAGTGCCTCAGCTCTAAAGCTGGTTGAAATAGTTACCTCTGTCATTTGTCTATTCAGCCAGAAAAAAATTACAGAGTGCTAATAGGTTGACCAAATTCAACCCCTCCAACAACATGTTCATGACAACCTTCAACAATCTAAGAAGGGAAACTTCTTCAACAAGGCAAGAAACACACCAAGCTTCAGATTTAGTATAAGTCTCCCCATCTCCCATTGGAACTTGATACAATGGGTACCATTTCTTCCTAAGGGGTGAGGAATGATCTAGATGGATCTCGATAGCCATCCACCTTTTCCACTAAATCAACATTTTGAGCCTGTGGCTTTGATAAACCATGATATTCACCATTTTGATGGGGAATGGAATGTAATTTCATCTTCATTTGTTAATTATAGATATCATGTAATGATTTCCTAGTGGTCTTATGTACATGCCTACAAAATAGCATTAATGCACCAAATCCCATTAGAACTCTATAGTTAAGCATTCTCAGGATAGAGTAGTACTGGGATGGCTGACCACCCAAGAAGTCTTAGTGTTTTACATGCCTATAACATTTTATAAACTTAGTCCAATTTATCCCACATGCATCATAGAAAATTGTTCTCCTCTCACTCTCTAATATATAATTGAGGTGAAGGAGGCCCTTTAAGGATGCAATGCAATGTGATGTAAATCTTTTTGCGAATGAAGCATATCCAACATCTCTTTTCTTTCAGAGATCGACTACCCCATTTTGCCTGTTTTTGTTCTATAGTGTTTTTCTATCTTATTCAGTAACAAAAGTTGGGTTTCACTGTATTAATATGTTCTCTTCTATATTTTTTTGTATTTCATTATTGTATCTCGATTATATTTATGTCTTCATGTCATTCTCAGAATAATCTAGATCATATTGATCACAAAGTTTCAATGGGTTGCAATGGTAGTGACAGATATATCCGAGTCCAAGTTGATCATGTTATTCACATAGGGGATCACAGAACCCTTGAGAGTATGGGTGAAGGCATACAGACCTCCCACCTTGTAGGATTCCATCTTACACACTCGATATTTTAAAGACTCAACACCGAATACTAAACCCTTTTCCAAACCCTTCGTACTACAGAGGGACCAAGACAAGAAGCCATTCCAGAGAGAATGGAAGGTTAAGAAGAAGATGGATGATGAGACAAGGACAGAGATTATGAGGAAGAATCTTTGCTTCACCTGCAAATACCCTTGGGTCCCAGGCCATAGGTGCATGGGAAAGGAAGAGATTCATTATATTGAGGTGGAAACAGATAGTGTGGATAGTGAGGAGTAGGAGGATGAAAATGGATCCACTATCTCAGAGGAGGATCCAACACAGGAAGAGGAGCATCCTCCACGTAGACCACCGACACCGGTAGGGACTCAACCACCGTAAATTCCACAACCTCATGAGAAATATAGGAGCACCCAGGAAAATGTTTTCCAAGAGGATGGAGAGGATATTCATACATGGGGAGGTAGCATATGCCGCAATGTGCTTGATCACTATGCGGAAGGATTCAAAGGATTTAAAAAAGTATCAGGTAGAGATCAAGAACTTGTTGGGATGACATATGTTGGCATAGGGGTAGACCTAGGCTTCAACACTTCAACAACGCACCAACAAAACCCTAACTACCAGCCATTTTGGCAATGCCTGTGAAGCATATGAAGTCTCACCTGAGGTAGAGGAGGGGGGGTTGCAACACTCAAGTGTCTACAACCTAGTTGGGACACAGTTCCATGATTACACACTTCAACAGAGCACTTAGCCAATAGTATGCATTGAGTTATGATTCTTATTCACATCGTAGATTAAGCTTAATTGTAGATCAACACAGTATTAATCAATATCAAACACATATAAGAATTCAACACATAGCATCAGAGTGTATCTAGCATGTATTCATGTATCAAGCACTAAGCACTACTGGATCTACCTATCATATATCTAGAACAATGAACTAAGTAAATATAATCATAACCATCATGAAAACATATCACAAAGAATAATAACATAGGATATACATGGTTCACCCTAGTGTGGGGCTATGTCCACCAAATCTTCGTATTATTTATTATCTTCTTCCAATATTATTATATGCACCAAGACACAGATCCAAGTCTGCAAAGGACAAGAGATCTGTGCACCTCACCAGATCCTCTTTCCTCGAATGAGATCAAGGCATGAAGCCTTTACAACATCTATGCACAAAGAACTTACAAAACTCTTGCACTTAGCTCTACAAGTATTACATACAGTATGCACAAAGCATTCACAACTATTCACACTTAGCCACCTTCACAGGTTCTTGCACAAATCTGACTAGAACTACTTCTTATATCGCTTAGCTACTTATTTATGCATTACAAAAGGGGCCTAAGCATGGGTCAACCCATTTTCCGACATCCCATACCTGTTACATAAACCCTAAAATCCCCACAAATCCAACAAAAAGGGAGAGATCCCACGATCTTCGCTTTGCCTGGGCACTCTGTCTTCGAATAGCTTATCGAAGTCCCAAGAATGGTAAAAAATGACCAATGTTTCCTCAAAACCTGGTCAAGGGCCTGTTATCACCATAAAAAATTTCAGACAAGACCTAAGTATCGAAAATTTAGCAAGAGCTACATCGTCACAAAACCGTGATAGTTTGGAGAAATCATAATTTAAAGGACCAGGACATATCTGACCGTGTATGGACAAATATAGTGGAAGCACAAAAGGCATAAATAGACATACCGTCGATTGTAAAATGGCCCAGATCAATGGTTGGAGGCTATATCGGGTGGTGAACTTGCACGGGACTTAATCATGTAAGGGTGGACCAGGGAAAACCATTGTGGTTTTTAAATTGGATGTGTGATGCCTCTAGAGATACATCGGGGCGAAAGGTGGTTTTCCTTAAACCACTTTCTCCAAAGCCCCGATGTCACATGTTTCACTATGTCAAATCAACCACTCATGGGGCGGGTGATGGTTGGTCAGAATTACCCTACTTCACTCATTCGATACTTCACAACCATATGATGTCAGGTGAACGCCGCCATAAAATGAACTTGAGAGCTAATCATTTGAAATGGATTATCCAAGCATGGTAAACCAATGTATCTGTAAGTAACTCTGTTAGTGATTCATGATTGGAACTCTATAACTACCAATTCTCAAATGTGAGGGTATCATCTCATCTGTAAGATTGATTCTCTAACTTCTGAAAGGAACATATTGGTTTCCATGATACTGGAATACATGGATGAGGCCAATCAAGCCATATCCAGTCAAACAGGTTATTCAAGTAACATGGCGGGTTTATCTACTGGTAAGATGGAAAGGGAAATTGCACATATATTAGCTACTAAATTCCATACAGAACCTTCTATAGACCCAGGACTAGAATTTAGGATAAATCCCATCATGAAGGACCTAATCATCAATAGGCCAGCTATAAAAAAGAAACGAAGAAAATGACAGAAGACAGAAAACATGGTTGAAATGACTGAAAGCATTGGGGAGAATCAATCAACCTAGTTGGTCAGTTTGAAGAAGGAGATCGTTGAGCTAAAATAAATTCTCAGAATGGAATAAGTACATCTCATCATATTTTGGACAAATGGCAGTCGAAGAAAAGGGCCTAGATATGATGAGCTTGTTCCCAACGATCCCTTTAAAATACGGTAACAATTATTATAAATCATTCCTCCTTGTAACTCACATCTAATTTTAGAATTACGAGAAGTTTGAACATTTTGAATTACACAAGAAATTCCTCTATATATATTATCTTAAATATATAGAAAATAATGGAGAAGAAAGGAGCCTGCCCTCTGTGTAGGAATTTTTTTTGTAAATTTTGGGGCTATAATGAATATATAAATGCAGAGGCATATTTTGGATTGTTTATGAAAATATTCTAACTGACAATGACATGAGTCTTGTTTTCCTCTCATAGTATGTATTTCATGTAAGCATACATTTCATTTGCACTTCTTTCTTTCTAAATTGGAGATTTAGAGGCCCAGAATTCATTATTTGATGCTCTTGGATTAGCAACTTAGACTATGTTTCTTTCTTCTTAACTTATTCAAAATTCATCTCGATAATGCTCTGATGTAGTTATGTGTTTCTTTTTCCTCTGATGTCATGAAAAAGTTTCAGATATAAACTTAGACTTATTGTCTGATTTAGTGTTTTCCTCTTAATAGTCTCATGTTAGATTATGTATTCTATTTATTCTAGATCTCGTAGCCCAAATGTCATCTTCATTTCTCCAGTTATTTTATTAAAAACCCCCAACACAAACCAAATATAGCCACCAATTTCCATATATGTCTATCAAGTGACATGAGAGAGCCCTGTCTGAGTTGAGTAGGCTAGTGCCTCAGTTCTAAAGATGGTTGAAATAGTTACCTCTATTGTTTGTCTATTCAGTCGAACAAAATTTACAAAGTGCTAACATTTTGGCACCGTTGTCGGGGATGAAATTGAAAATTTTTCCTTGGGAATAACGACATGGTTAAGTTATAAGGTATGAGAGAAGCATACACATAGATACATATTGGTTGTATTCCTGCTCTGGCGACTCCACACATCAAAAAATAAGTTTGAAGGTGATTCAACTGGTAGAAAAATCCAGAAATTCAAATTTTCACTGGCGACTCCACTCTGAATGCAGAATCCAGCTTCCAAAAAATTATTGGTGACTCTACTCAATCTTGAAATGTAATTCAAAGAATCCACTAGAAAATGATATCCCTTGACAGAGGTATGAAAAAACATTATGAAAGAAAACAAGTACTTAAAATTGGATTTTTTCCAAGGCATTTTATTGTTTGTTATAAGTTGCCTCTGCTTTTTCCTTGAACATGCCAAACAATTTTTTCTTTACCTGCTACATTTTAATGATGATAACGAATATATTTCAATTATTTATCCTCCTCTTAAATTTGTGCATGCATATCCTCACTGTATCACTGATGCTAATAAAAAATTCCCATCTGGGCCATGTGATGACCACAACCAAGTTGATAAGTCTCATGAAACCATGGTTGATATTTCATCTCTTACACTTGACCCAACACCCTCCAAGATTCAGCATAGATACAGACCCTTAAAGTTACCCCACATCCTTCATGATTTTCCTCCAAAACACTACGAGTACCTGCCTATGCTTGATGGGGAACCTGATACCATACCAGCTGAAAAGCACATCCAAGGGTTTTAGAATTTTATAGATTTCTTTAAGATCGACCATGATGATGTTTGTATGAGGGCCTTTTCTCAATCCTTGAAAGGAGACACCAAATAATACTTTAAATGTTTGCAGCCAGAGACAATTAGATCATGGGAGGAATTGAAGGATGTATTTTTAAAGTTTTGGGGCAGTTAAAAATCTTTGGATCTACAACTTATAGAGTTCTATGCCTTAAAAAAAGAAGATAAATGAAACTATTTCTATATTCAATAGGAGGTTTTCCAGTGTCTATTACAATTTGTCCAAAGGAATTCAACCCACTGAAGTTGCCACCATGCTCCATTATGCAACTACTCTTCATCCAGACTTGTCTTTCCTCCTGACGGAAAGAAGACCTAAGTCCTTACAACAAATGTTTGATGATTCTCGGGATATTCATCACAACATCCAAGCATGTAAACAGATCCAAAATGAGGAGTTAGATGCTAAAGAAAATAAAAGAGAATATGAATAGAAAATGGTTGATTGGAATGTTGAGAATATAGTTGACCATGTCATAGGCCCTCTTGAATCTCTCAATACCAAGGATGTTGCAAAAACTTATGTCCCACTTGTTGAAAGAGAAGGTGTTGATTTAGTTTCTAATCCATCCCATGATAAGAAAGGGGTTGATTATTTCATGTATTCATTTATAGATAATCAAGAGGATGAGTGTACAAATCAGTTTGTTGAATAACAAGTTGATGTTCCAAGTTTGTTCTTGTTAGATGACCTTGCATATGTCAGTGATCTGCTTGTATATGAAAAGTGTGAAGACAATCGTGATATTGAATACTTTATTTTTCAGCAGTATAGTGAGGAGAAAAATATTAGATCATATGAAGATAATTATCTACCCTTGTGCTTTACTACATTCAAATTGTTGAAAGAGAATTCTCATATTATTGTTGAGGCAAATGAATTTGTGCTGATGCAAATTCACACCAAACCAACCAAATAGATTGACAAGATATTGGAGTACTCTTCTCAGATGCTTGATGACCCTATTATTTGTTTTGAGGAAGACCTTATAAGAGGAAAGTGAGCATGTCCAGAAACTCAAAGAGATAGAAAAATGTACCTATGATGATACTGGAAAAAATGAAGAAGGTTTCGAATTAGGTAACAGAACCTTGCCATTATGTTTTCCCTCATTCGAATTATTAAAACAAAATGTTTGTAGCATTTCAAATTAGAGAACGTCCAAGCATGGAATTGAAAGTGAATAAAGCAGTGGGCGTATAGATAAAAACTCTCTTCCCTTATGTTATTCTTCCTTTGAATGGTTAAGATAAAATCATGAAATTTCAAAAAACATAGGGAGTTCTGACTATATTCTCAGTAAAATTGTTTTACATGAAAGGGTTGTCATCATTGAAGAACACCAACTACACTCACATGCATTGTACAATCATTACATGGAAGGTTATTTCAATTCATAATTCCAATCCATTCTCAATCATTAGATTAAACAAGAAGACGATCAAGAAATTTTTTATCAAAGGTATTTTCCTTTCTCCCAGAACTAATGCAGATGTTCAACAATATTACCAGCAAGACAAGGTATTTCAAGGTTGCCTTTCTTCCCCTGAGGATGATGTATTGGTCCAATTTCTAAACAACATAGACATAGGTAATGATTTTGATAATACATCCATGAGGACTCTAGACTGTGAAATAGTTCATGATGCCATCTTTTCACATTTTCAAGAATATTATGAGAAAGAACTTATTTCTATTAATTCATTTGAAAGTCAAAATGGCAGCCCTCAAACAAATTTCCACAAGTTTAATGAAACCAAATCAGAATTGTTTGATGAACAAAAGGATAGCCTTGATGCACATAATATGGCTGTCATATTTGAAGAATGTATGAATGTTTTTCTTGAGATGCATGGAGAAGTAAACAAATGCATTACCTCCATTTCATTTGAAAATGTTCTCAAAACAAAAGAAATAAAGTAAGAACAACAAACACTTATGAAAGAGTCTTGTATTTTTGTTTTTTCCCACCAAGAAGAAATGATTTTTCATGGTTTTCAAGATCCAGTGGCCATCCTATTATAGTCATGAGTGAAGGAAGAGTTTGTTTCATTCATAAACTTAGATTTTGGATTCAAATTTTGTTTTCAGCTGCCATCTTCTACATTTGTCTGCCTTCTTAAGAAAGATTTGAGCGAAGAAACATCAAGAAGCCAATTGCTTGATTGGTTGCATTGGCACTTTAGCATCACTTGATTGAGTATTCATTTCAGCATTTTAGGGTAGGTAGGAATGTACGAATAAGATTTCCAGACACCATTTTAATTTTATATTTTCAGTAATGTGTACAATCAGTTTCAACGGTATATTCAGTGTTCAGTATCCAGTTGAGGGAGACATGCAGAGTTTGGTCTTTAGCAGACACTAGTGATATGGTAGGACAAGGGTACACACATTTGTTTTGGGATCATTCCAATGGATCAGGCATCGAGTCTACAAGTTCCTTGCTACCTCAGAGGGAGGATATCATCCCTAGTTGGAGCCAATGTTATCACCATAACAATTTTCATACAAGACCCAAGTCTCAGAAATTTAGCAAGAGCTACATCGTTGCGGAAGCGTGATAGTTTGGAGAATTGATAATTTAAAGGACCAGGACATATCTGGTGGCACATGGAAAAATATAGCGAAATAACAAAAGGCATAACTCGATAGACTGTCGATTGTAAAATGACCCAGATCAACAGTTGGAGGCTATATTGGGTGGTGAACTTGCACAGGACTTAATCATGTAAAGGTGGACCATGGAAAACCATTGTGGTTTTTAAATTGGATGCGCAACACCTCCAGAGATACATCAGGGCAAAAAGCGGTTTTCCTGAAACCACTTTCGCCAAAGCCTCGATGTCAGATGTTTCACTATGTCAAATCAACCACTCGTGGGGTGGGTGACGACTGGTCGGAATTACCCTGCTTCACTCATTCAGTACTTCACAACAATATGATGCCAAGTGAACACTTCCATATAACGAACTCGAGAGCTAATCATTTCAAATGGATTAGCCAAGCATGGTAAACCAACGTACCTATAAGTAACTATGTCAGTGATTCATGATTGGAACTCTATAACTACCGATTCTCAAATGTGAGGGTATCATCTTGGTTTCCATGATATTGGAATACATGGATGAGGACAATCAAGCTATATCTAGTCAAATAGGTCATTTAAGTAGCATGGGGGGTTTATCTACTGGTAAGATGGAAAGGGAAATTGCACGTATATTAGCTACTAAATTCCATATGGAACCTTCTATAGACCCAGGACTAGAAGTTAGGCTAAATCCCAATATGAAGGACCTAATCATCAACAGGCCAACTATAAAAACGAAATGGATAAAATGACATAAGATAGAAAACATGGTCGAAATGGATGAAAGCATTGGGGAGAATCAACCGGCTTGGTTGGTCAGTCTGAAGAAGGAGATCGTTGAGCTAAAATAAATTCTTAGACTAGAATAAGTACATCTCAGCATATTTTGGATAGATGGTGGTCAAAGAAAAGGGCCTATATATGATGAACCTGTTCCCAACGGTCCCTTTAAAATAGTATAAAAGTTATTATAAATCATTCCTCCTTGTAACTCATCTCTAATTTTAGAATTACGATAAGTTTGAACATTTTGAATTCCACAATAAATTCCTCTATATATATTATCTCAAGGATATAGAAAATCATGGAGAAACGAGGAGCCTACCCTCTGTGCAGGAAAAACTTTTGTAAATTTTGGGGCTAGAATGAATATATAAATGCAGAGGAAGATTTTGGATTGTTTATGAAAAGATTCTAACTGACAGTGCTATGAGTCTTGTTTTCCTCTCATAGCATGTATTTCCTATAAGCAAACATTTCATTTTCACTTTTTTCTGTCTAAATTTGATATTTAGAGGCCCATAATTCATTATTTGATGCTCTTGGCTTAGCAACTTAGACTGTGTTTCTTTCTTCTTAACTTATTCAAAATTCATCCCTGTAATGCTCTGATGTAGTTAGGTGTTTCTTTTTCTTCTGATGTCATGAAAAATTTTCAGTTATAAACTTAGACTTACTACATGATTTAGCCTTTTCCTCTGAATAGTCTCAGGTGTGATGATGTATTCTATTTATTCCAGATCCCATAGCCCAAATGGAATCTTCATTTCTCCATTTATTTTATTAAAAACCCCGAACACAAACCAAATCTAGCCACCAATTTCCATAGATATATCAAGTGACATGAGAGATCCCTCTTTGCGTTGAGTAGGCTAGTGCCTCATTTCTAAAGCTGGTTGAAATAGTTAGCTATGTCATTTGTCTATTCAACTGGACAAAACTTACAGAGTGCTAACATGGCCAATAGGTCCCCAAAATGCACATGTGACTCGTCCCGAGTCACTCTGATCTGGGAAACAATGCTTCGAATGTCTCGAGCTTATCTTGAGTTGCCTCGAATTGTTGCTTCACTAGAACCTCTTGCTTGGTTAACTCCTGAATGAATTTCTCGGTGACAGGCCCTTCCAGGCATTGTTCCACTATTGCGACCACCTGTTCCAACTATGGTCATTGTCTTTCAAGCTCTTCAAAACATGTGCAGGATTTGTCCTACACTGGCGGGAGTCTTTGGGTCACCTCCATAACTCGACTATGGATAGAATTTACCTGTTGTTGAACTACGTGCTGCTCCTGTGACCTTTTCATCTTCTCTACTGCCGTAAGAAGTTTCAACTATGCTTGCACAGTTGATGCTTGTTGCTTCGCTTCCTGGAGTTGTGCCTCCAATCTCCTCAGCTCTGGGTCTTCTGTAAGGCACTCGTAGGTCTGTGCACTTTGATCACTAAGTTTATTGCATTATGTTACCAATGCCCTGATTATTTCTACTATGCTCTTGGCATTCTCTTCCCTTTGATATCATACTTCTTGTGAAGTGCTAGGCACTGCTTGAATTTATAGCACTCCTGCTCTTGCTTGGAACTGTTGAATGGCCTCAACGAGATTGCCTACTCATATCTCGGTTGTCTCTTCTTCCAACTATGCCAAGCCCAACACAGATCGAAGTGATCTATTCATTGCCTCTCTAATCCCAATCTACTCTGCAAGCAACTAGTATTTTTCTTTCTGGATTTTCTCCTTGTCTTCTTCGAACTTCACCCGAAGGTCATCTATCTCTTGCTGTGCAACCAAAATTTTCTCTAAGGCCTCCTCTTTTTCTTGCCTCAAGGCCTCTATGTCCTTCTCCTTTTCTTCCTAGACTTGACGAAGTCGAGTCTCTGTTGCATATTCTAGTATTCATAGTTGGGTGGGCTCATCCCCCAATTCTACATTCTCTATTGAAGGTGGCACAATGGAAACTGCACGGCTCGACTGGAGAGCTTGATATATGTCTTTCATTTGTTTCTCGATCTTTTCATATAATGTTTCTTGCTTCACTCCGTTTCTCTGTAGGATGTCTTCTGAGGCATCTTTGACAACTATGATGATAAGCTAGATATCATCCATCATGAGCACATTATGTGATGGAGACTTAGTGGCTCAAGATTTCTTCTACGGTGAGGGTTTCTGCAGGGAACCCTTCCTTCTCTTTGACATCTCAGCCTCTATAAGGGGATCCTTTGGCGGTGTTACTTTTCCCTTTTCTTTCTTGTCTTCATCTCCTTTCTCCTCTCGGTTTACTTCGTCGCCTCCTCCTCCTGCAGGTGAATTAGATGCAGTTTCCTTTGATGCATTGTCCTTCTCCTCACCGTCGATGTCCAACACTTCCTCCTTTTTCTTCTTTTTCTTTGCGCTGCTTGGTCCATCATACTCAGTCCTGGTGACCACAGGACTTCCGATGAGGTCGGGGTCAGATATTTCTACTTCTCCCACTAGTACAAGGAATTATGCATGTCATTCCTTGGTTATCTCCTCCATATATTCCTCAGTCAATTTGTAGTAAGGTTGTAGCTCCTCCTTGTTTTCGTCCCCACGCTCGGTAATATATATGAAGTGTTGGTCTGCGCAAAACTTCACGAGTGGCCTAAGCCTATGGAGTGTATTCGATGTCATTCGGGGGAAGGATCCAATTTTTCTCTTAATATGTAAGTAGTAGGTGAGGAACACTGCATTTGATTGCCACTAGTCTTCCATATCGCTTGAATACCACAAGGTGGTGAACCTCGTGACCATTGGTTCTGATGGCTCAAATTCTGGGAATGTTTCTCCCTCTAGCATCTTCCAAGAGGAAAATTCTATTAAGATCAACAACCAACAAAATTGGTACTCGTAGCCTTGGTCTTACGCTTTGCGACATTCCTTCTCCAACTCATTGACGAGATAGCTCACCCAGTTCATCTGCATCCCTTCGATGCATTTTCTTGCAAGGTCGACTATGAATACTGTTACTTGCATAGGGAGGTTCTTTTTAACGATATTTCCCACTATTAGATGACAAGCTAAAAGCCCTGCACAATTCTGGATGGAGGATACCTTATATCCTCGCTTCCCTTTCTCCACATCGTCGTATGCTTCTTTTATTCACTGTGCCAAGGAGCATTCTGATATCTTCCCACGGTAGAATTATTGAGGGGCTAGTCCTTGCATGCTTAGTATAGTAATGAGGTGGATCAGCACCAGATCCACAATGATGCACATATCCAACCACAGGTACCTGCCATGGAAGCACAAAAGGAGGAGTTTAATGCAAATGTTAACCTCCTGATGTCTATCAAAGAGTGTGACATTCATGACATTTGATATAGTTGACCTTGTGATCTCCTTGATCCATGAATGGGGAACTATCTTAGGCTTATTACCAGTTGTTTTCATCAGGTAGCGATGCGGTGAGAGAATCACATAATTATTCCTATCGCCGAGGTTAAAATCACTTATCTTAAGAGCTGGGATTAGTCCCAACTGCGGTCCTACTACGCGTATCCCTTTCGGGAGGTATGCAGTGATGAGTGTGTACTCAAAATCTCTCGGGACTTTATCACAACTAACCGCACCATCCAAGGGCAGGATATAGTCGGGCAAGACCAATGGGATCTTATTTGCATTTTCCAAATCATTGTGGTTCTTGCTTCTCTTCTCTATTGCAGTTCGGGATGGCCCAGATCAATGTCTAGTTGAGGGGGATGCTTGCAATCCTCTTTTTGATGAGGCTTGTATTCTTGTGGACATATCTTTCTCATCCATAAGGTCTATTAGGATCTCCTCCATAGACTTATCTATTGCACTATGTTTGCTCAACATACACGCTCGTGGTCAAATAACTTGGGTAGGCGAATAGATACTCAAGGTAATCGAATCAATGGCGAGGTCTAGACAACATAGCACAGTGGTAAATCACATCTCTATTAGCTCAAATATCTCAGTTTGCAAAGTGGTCCTAGTGCAACATGCAACGGAATAAATAAACAACATTGTAATGGATTCCTCCAACGAGTCGAAATGCCTCAATCCATCCGTTATGGCACCGTCTCAATGGTCCAATGTCGATCTATCCAGCAATAACTGTGTTTCTAACCATTCTAGAGCGTCATTATAATGGTTGGGGTACCTCCAATGGTCATATAGCTTCACCATGGAAAAGTTCCTTTCTACACGGTTATGCTAATCCGACGAGGTTCAAATTTTGCAATCCTTCCCTGTGCAAAGTTGTCCCTGGAACTTCCTGTAGTTTTTCTAATTTGATTTCTTCTTACTGAGCTTTCTTTCCTTATTTCCTATGATCTGAGTCTCTAGATTCCTCTTTCCATTCTTACTCTTATTTTCTCTTAGTGTAGTAACTTCGCACTGTCGACACTCTTCCAAAGGGTTCGAATGTAATACCTCTTCTCTTACTACTTCTAGGGTAGGTGTTCTTTTATCCTCATGGATAGGTTTTTCAATCCTTCCTACGTTCTTTCAAATTCGATAGATAAGTCTCTGGCCCTTAGTTGGTTCGACTTGTCCTCTCATTCTTTTATTATTCACACTATTTTCCTAGCCATGAAGTCCCTTAATTCTTTCTTTTTTTGTTCTGTATCTGATCTGTCTCAATCCAAGTATTTCCTAACAAAAGTGAAAATGGGGCGTTGTTCTCCACAAATTTAATGACTTCAAATTCTTCTTCGTTCGATGTTCCATGGACAATCATAGGTACATGAGTAACTCTTCCACATAGGGTTATCATATTTCCTTTAAACAATCTTATCCCTCCTAATGAAGGAATCATAGCAGGCTTTCCAAAAATTTCTCAAGTACTTTCTGGCATAAGATTCACATGTGTTTCCTCATCTAATACACAATCTATGTCGAAGTTCCCTATTCTTGTTTCTATGCACTTCTCTTTTAAGATCTCTGGTAAACTGATGTCTCTATGATCCTTCAGTGTTTTTCTCATCTGTAATAATATATTCTCTGATTCTTTCTGATTCTCTAACATATCCTTAATTTCTTGATTTTCCTCATGGTTTTCTTGTCTCTAGTTTATCTTTTCAAATTTAGAAATCATTCTAGGGAAATCCAAAACCTCATGATCAACAGCTTTACAACAAAGAGAAATAGGACCTACACCAGGGCATTCCTTAGCAATATGTCCTGGTCTTATATAGTTATAACATAGCGTCAATCCTCTCTTTCTTTTGAACGATCCCCAACCTTTTTTGTACTGCGCACTAGGATCACAATGATGGACCTACAATCTGCGAAAATTCTTTCTAGGGTCCTCCATCCACTTGTTAGTCCAAAAATTCTTTCTATGCATAGGAATAACATATCTTTCACTATCTCTATCAAATTTATTGAGATCAAATATTCTTTCTTCTATCTATTCCCTAGTTTTCATACTAGGACCAAGTCTATCAAACATACATAGATTCATACTTACGAAGAAAAAAATTTCAACTTATCTTACCTTTATCAGAGCACAAAGATTTAAGATCTTACCTCTTTTATTTAGTTCAGAGTTATCTTTTAGCACATATCTTCATAAGTCAAGTAGAATATTGTGCACTACAACAATAGATATATGCAAAGAGATTTTTCTTTTCTTTAGTTCCCAACAATCACAGTTTCAGGTCTCGACAACAGAACCATTTTTTGGCACAAGGGTAGACCCAAGGTTCAAATCTTCAACAACACACCAACAAAACCCTAACTACTGGCCCTTTGGGAAATGTCTGTGAAGAAGATGAAGTCTCACCCGAGGTAGAGGCAGGGGGGGTCACAGGACTCAAGTGTCTACAACCTAGTTGGGACATAGATTTGGGATTACACACTTCAACAAAGCACTTAGCCAATAGTATGCATTTATTTATGATTCGTATTCACATCGCATGTTAACCCTAATTGTAGATCAGTGAAATATTAATCAATATCAAACACATGTAAGCATTCAACACATAGAATCAGAGCAGATCTAACATTTATTCATATATCAACCACTAAGCACTACTGGATCTGCCTATCATATATCCATAACAATGCACTAATCAAATATAATCATAACCATATTGAACACATAGAACAAAGAACAATAACACAGGATATACGTGGTTCACCCCAATGTGGGGCTATGTCTACCAACTCTTCTTCTTCTTTATTAGCTTCTTCCAATCTTCTTACATGCACCAAGCCACAGATCCAACTCCACAAAGGACAAGAGATCTGTAAGAACCTCGTTAGATCCTCCTTCCCTGAATCAAATGAAGGCACCAAGCCTTGACACTATCTGCACACAAAGCACTTACAAAACACTTTCACTTATCTCAGCAAGTATTACATACAGTATGCACAAATCATTCACAACTATTCACACTTAGCAACCTTAAAAGGTTCTTTCACAAAGTCGATCAGAACTAATTCTTACATCGCTTAGCTACTTATTTATACATTACAAAAATGGGCCTAATCATGGGTAAACCCATGGGCCCACATCCCATACTCGTTACATAAACCCTAAAATCCCCAAAAATCCTGCAAAATGGGAAAGATCCCATGATCTCCACTTCACTTGGGTGCTCTATCTTCGACCATCCTGTCGAAGTCCCAAAAATGGTCAAACATGACCAGTGTTTCCTCAAAACCCGGTTAAGGGCCAACAACATCGACATGTTTTTGGGTCGATTCCACTAGGGAGACCACCTGAGAGGGGGTTTGAAAGCCATTGAGTTGTAGGAGGGGGGGAAACCTATGTTCATACCAACCTATCATCATCCTAGGAGTTTCAAGGATGAGATAAACAAATAAATTAAGGAATTTATAGCGATGAGACACATCAGACCTAGTAGGAGTCCATTCTCTTCTTCAATTGTATTATTTATAAAGAAGGATGGTACCATGAGGGTGTGCATTTATTATTGGGCCTTTATGCTCTAGGTATCATCAGATTAGCATCCAAGAGAAGGACATATATAAGATGACATTTCAATGTCTGATCAGGGGATCAAATTTTGCTCAAAATTCAAAGTGCTCGGAATGTGACGAAAACGGTGACATTGCGTCTGTATCGTCTTCTTGATTCCGATGTTATATTTACTTTGTCAAACGCACTCCGTATGGAGAGGATATCGCGATCTGTTCGTCAAGCCAAACATGCAAAAAAAAATCGGTGCTGACTGTACCAGTCCGTACAGTCCGTACGGCCTGACATGGCAGGGCCGTACAGACCGTACGATGACGTGTTAGGGGTGACGTGGAAGATGTTGGTTGGTTGATAGATGGCGAGTCAGGAGATGACACGTTTCCTTTAGGTGGCCAATGGTATGAGGACACGTGGCCCAATCCGTGGAGGCCACGTGTCACTCGTTGGTTGGCTAAGTGGTGGTATGTAAAATTTATGGGAGTCCGCGAGGTTCGACCCCCGGACCTCCCCCTCTGTATAAAGTCTTCACAAACCTCCTCTAACCAACATGCCACTGATTGTTTCTTGGTATATATGTGAGTTTATATATATATATATATATATATATATATATATGTTTACACTATTGTATATTGGACGGGGGGTCGAGCCGGGGCTTAGCCCCAGCCCGCGGTCCTTTGTACTACACATACAACCATGCCATATATATATTGTTTAACACCTGACCGTTGGTGCGGGAATTTTACTATAAACCACAGTTATATTCCATTTCATGTGACCAACCGGGAACATGGGAGTTACACGGTTCTATAACGGATTAACCACCTTTTACCACGCGCGAGGTCACATGTGCCATATGTCCAGGTGCCTAGGCGGTTAGGGGCTAGTGCACCATTAACCATTCTACAGTTTGCACCATTGGCACGGTTGCGCCAGGTGCTGGGTTTTTATGCTTTAAAATTTCTGTGAACCAGGTTCATTCAAGAAGGGTGCATTTTGTAGATGCAGAGACAATAAGCTTGAAGAGGGAACTTCCAGGAGGCATAACTTCTTCATTTTTCGACCGATTGAGGTGCCGAAAGAGCCTAGACAGGGGTTTTGGGATGCTCTGAAGCCATTGGAGCAGTTGGTTTGTCAGTTTGAGCATTGTAATACATGTTTTTTGAGAAATTTTGAGAAATTAATAATAATGATCCATTGGAAGCTGGACCAGGAGATGTAGCCCAAGAGAGGGGTGAACTACTTTATCAATTGTTGTGATTATGTGTTTATGTTCATTGATTATGCTGTTGTATATGTGTAATTTGCATAAATAATCCTTTAATTTATGTGTTGCAAAATGATCCTTTTGCTTTAAACACATAACATTCACTTGCAATAAATTTCAAGTTTTTCAAGTCCTTATCATTTTTATATCAAGTTGGTATCAGAGCACTGGTTTTGAAGACTTGATTGTTTTCAATTTTTGTTTTTGATGCTCACAAGTTTGAAACTCACAAGAGGAGAAGGTCAACTTGTGGAGCCAAGTTCTCATCTGACAAGGAGGAAGCAAATTCATTCACCGCAAGTTTCAGAGAGACATTCACCAAGCATGGCTCGTGCAGAAAGTCATGAACGTGTTCCGTCTGGAAATGAAGATCTCAGAGAGGTTGTCATGGAGTTGAGAGATATGATGAAGATCTTGATGGAACAGAACATATTGTCGCAAGGTGAAGGCTCCAACCCTTCAATGCATAAGGGAGGTGGTGGTGACAAAACTCCAGGAGGAAATGGAGGGAATGGTGCTTCTCCACCACCCTCTCCTCCTCCATCATCATATTCTTCTTCTTCTTCTACCAGTTCGAAACATATTCTGAATTCTCCAAAGGGGCATGGTAAAACTCCTTCGCAAATTCCTTCATTAAAGCTTGATATAAAATTTGAATTTCCAATTTACAATGGAGAAGTTAACACTGAAAAGTTAGATAATTGGATACGTCAAATTGAAGTATATTCTAGAATACAAAAGATTCAAGATGATGAAACCAAAATTCAGCTTGCTTCATTAAGATTAGATGGTTCATCACTTATTTGGTGGGAATCTAAGACACAGGAGGAAATGAAAAAGCATGGAATTTTTTTCTTTCTTGGAATGATTTCATTATAGCAATTAAAAAACAATTTTATCCATTGGCATATAAACAAAAGGCAACTATGGAATGTAAGAATTTTAGACAAGCTAAAGGACAAAATGTACAAAGTTTTACTCAGAAATTTAGGAGAAGATCTTTGGTTTTGGGAGTTGATTTGTCTTCACAGGAAACATTGCTCAAATATATTGGTGCTTCGCATAGTTATTTGAGGCATACTATACTTATGTTTAATCCTTCGAATCTAGATGAGGTTTGTGTACAGGCTACTCATTTAGAAGAAAGGGGAAGGAATGATACTCATGAGGGTTTCAAGAAGACATACAACTAGGGAGACAAAGGAAAGAAGAAATTCAAAGGCAATGGCAGGAAGAATGTTGTTGTGAAGAAGGAGGGAGAAAATTTCACATGTAAACATTGTTCAAAAGATGGCCATGATGAAGACCACTGTTGGAAGCTTCATCTTGAAAGAAGACCCAAAAAGTTTGGCAACAACAACAAAGGGAAGTCAAAGACTGTTGCGACTATTGTACAAGACTTAGGTTCGGATTCGGGTGATGAGACGAAGATCACAGCCATGGGTTACCAAGGTAATAATTATGTTGCAAGTACTAGCTCTTCAAGTAATGCTAATGTCAATGTAACTCAACAAGAGAAAACGAGAATTGAACTT